>VZUI01068024.1:0-40381 GCA_013401135.1 Cettia cetti | reverse complement strand
GGGAGGGGGGGGAGGGGGGGGAGGGGGGATGGGGGTGTGGGGAGGGTAGGAGGTAGAAATGAAGCTAATCTATGCTCTTATACTCTTGTTCTGTTTCAAAGGTATTTGTAATAACCTGCTTCAAGCAAACACTAGAGGTTGTTTTTCTGCTGAGAAGTCAAATGAAATGACCTTTTTTTCATCTGCTTTTCTTTTCAGCTTTTGAAGTTACTCCTTTTTGAAGAGATGATCCATTTATCAGTCATATCTGTGAGAAAGTTCTAAATTTATTTAATAAAACTTACAGTAATTTGCTTTGAGGTGTACTATGCAGACTGCAGTCACATTTTGTTGTTAAAAAAATTAATGAACACCTTAAAAAGTGAAAGACTTAGAAAAGTTATCATAAGAATTAGTGGTTCCCCATAGCCAAAAGCAGATGTTCAGAGAGGACATATTTTAAAATGTCTATTTTTAATCCAGCTTTGGTTATTATTCTTTACTAAATTGGCTCTAATTTATGTGAAATATTTGGGGGACCGAAAGTTTGCAATAGAAATCATTAAACTGAATTGCTAAGCCAGAAATCCAGAGCGAGATTATTACCTGAAGCAAGAATATTACCTAAATGTTTCTCTAAGCAATAGGAGCTATATGCACGTGAGCACGTGTAAGCATATCATATCAATATTGGAGCTGATAAAGTCCATCTATTTTTAAATAGATACATAATAAGAAATAATGCAACCCACTAGAAGGAATTATACATTCTTCTTTCTTCAGAAGAACTGTTGCTTAATATCTAATTCAAAATTAATAATGCAGCAGGAATGGATCCATTATCTCTTGTGTCAAAATTGTTCATAATAAGTAAGATAAGGAGAGAGAAAAAGTATGAACAAGAAAGAAGAGTTTCAGTGACCAAATTACTCCTGCCCTCATCAATCTCAGAGAATAAAATTTTTGTCCACTCCAGTAACTGACTGGTAAGGTAGCATAGGTAGAAGGTGTGGAAAAATTCCTAAATCTACCTCATCAGTATATTCTTAAAGTAGATGAAGAAATAATAAAGTAGATGAAGAAAGAAGAAATATTGTATAAGGTTAAATAAAGCAAATTCCAATATACTTTTTTCCCATTGGCGTTAGAAACATGTTAGAAAAATTTTGTTTTTCACTTACTCATATTATCATAGAATCATAGAATAATTTGGATTTAAAGAGACAAGCTCACATTGCTAAGCCTTGTCAACTCCCAATTCCTTTTCCTCAGGGCTGCTCTCAATCTATTCTCTGATCAGTTTGTACTTGTGCTTGGGGTTGCCCTGACCCAACTGCAGGACCTTGCACTTGGCCTTGTGGAAGTCCATGAGGTTTGCACAGACCCACCTCCCAAGCCTGTCAAAGGTCCCTTTGGATGTCACCCTTTCCCTTCAGCAATTTGGTATTGGCAAGCTTGCTGAGGGTGCACTCAATCCCACAGTCCACGTTGCTGACAAAGATGTTGAGCAGCACTAGTCCCAGCATCAACTCCTAAGGAATGCCACTCATCACTCATTTCCACTGACCACAACTCAGTCATCCAGCCAATTCCTTATCTACCAAATCATCCATTCATAAAATCTATGCCACTCCAGTCTAAGGACAAGGATGTCATGCAGAATCATGTCAAATGCTTTGCACAATCCAGGTAGATAACATCAGTTGTACTTCCCTTATCCACCAATGATGTTAACTGCATTGCAGAAGGCCAAAACCTGTGAGGCACAACTTGCCCTTACTTAAGTTCTTCTGACTATCACCAATCACTTCCTTATTTTCCATGTCTCTTAGCACAGTTTCCAGGAGGATCTGCTCCATAATTTTTGTGGCCACTGAGGTGAAACTGACTGGTCTTTGGTTTTCCAAGTCATTCTTTTTTCCATTTTTAAATTTTGACTTGTCTGTTCCTATTCAGTATCCAGCCTGCCTTTTATTAAAAATAAAAAAAAAAAATTCTGAAAGTAAAAGAAAATATATTTTACAATCACTGTAACAAAGATAGATATCAGGACATTAATCTAAATGAAAATTGTTCTTAACTTGTAGTGGCTGACATAGGTATCTATTTGATTTTGAAATTATTTCAGAATAGACTTTAATACCAGAAGTAAATATGTGAAGATTTTTGCATTTAAAATGAACATTACATTTGGAAATGTGTTAAAGGCAAGGAAAAATTATCCTGTTTCTGTGCATAAAAAGAATATAATTCATTCTTAGTATTATTGCTGCTATTATCATACTTATTTTGTATCAAATTTGGAGATCTAATGCAATTATTTAGAATGTAGCATTAAACCTGAATGAGGTCAATTTTCCTGTTTGACAAAAACCTGTAAATTAAAGTGGAAAAATCCTTACTGCCATCTGTATTGAGCCAAGACATTTCAAAGATACTTACAGTCTTTTTAATGGAGACAGAGACACAGAAATGGCCAAACACTAGGAATCTCACTTGAGATGTTATAAATGAGTTTTCATTTAATGTTCAGTCTTATTTAGACCACTGTTATGATTTCAACATTTCGCATCCTTCACACTGAATGTCCTTCACACCCTGGGTCCATAAACTCCTGGGCTATGGTTCTCTCGGACCTTTGACAAAAATTATGTTCCCGTGGAACCAATACTCCTTCCTTTAGAACTTGTGAGGCTAATTAGTTTTAGACTATGGCATAAAGATAACATAATAATCATGGAAATCAACAGCACTATCAAGCATAGAAACCTTGCATGTTGGCCCAATTTACTTCTGACTGCCTCTTGCCTCTTGGATAGCTGAACTTGTTGGGTTTTTTTTTGATTTGTTGTTTAGTGGACAGATGTTTTCAGATTTTTGGCAAATAGTTCATTAATATGTAAGAATCCAGGTGTACCTAAGGCACGTGGGTGCTGTAAAAACTGTAGCAAAGCATGAAATATAGGTTTAATTGAACATTGTCTATACATATCTCTTATATCTCAGTGTTGGAGAGGCCAGGTGCATCTAAAAATAATTGCTCAGTGTGGCAGTAAAACCAGTGCAGAGCTGGGGGTTGGCATCACTAGTGTACATGTAAATAATAACTAATATTTGTGACAAACTACACAGAGGACATCTAGGATAATATCTTTCTTAGTATTAGAAACTGAAGCAGTTTACTACCTTTGAAATGCAAAGGTGAAAAAAGAAAATGAGAAAAACCTGCAGCACAAAAATCTGAAACAAGATCAGTCATTACTTTTGTCTCACTGTTTTGGTGCTGGAAGATACCGACCAAGGAAACTCGGGTTTTTTTGGCTGAGATGAACTGGGCAATCCAGGTCACAAGATGCCTTTAGCTGCTTTATCTTTTCTTTTAGTGGCAATACCTAGTTACCTGGGCAGCCTTGGCAGTGTTATCATGCGTTTGTAGACTTCACTGACATGCAGGACCACTTCCAGATCATCCCTTCTCATTGGAGATACAGATGCTAGGATGGATTGGCAGTTTAAAAGAGTATCAGTCCAGCATGTGCTAAAGTTTTTCAATGAGGTAGCAGAAAGAAAACCAAGAACAGGTAAACTACTGCACAAAGGAGAAATAAGTATTTTCATTATTTTTCTTTTAAGTTTTATGGTATTTTTTAATATCAGTAAAAAAATACTAAAGCCCACAAAAGAATCATAAAAAACATTCTGAACACCCAATAATTTTCTAGACAAAGTGCTTGTGGATATCAAAACTGAAGTATAACTCAATGAGGTAAAAAAAAGTGAAAAAATTATAATTTTGGGTTGTAATCACATAGACACACATGCATTTAAAAAAAATATAATTCCTGTTAGTTACTATTACTATGTTATTGGCTGAAAAAACATCTCTCATTCAACCTCATGCTTTAATAGCTGTAAAACTGGGGAAAAAAAAATTATGTAGGTACAGGTGCTAAAATTCTGCCCTGAAAACTGACTCTACATATTTGTTTTAGCATTTTTTCAAGGCTTTTCCTCTCATCTCCTCTTTTCTCTATTGCTCCAAAAGTACCAAAAGAAAACTGTATTATTTAAATAGAACCCTTAAAATAAGCTTTCATGGCACGCTTACTAAAATATAAGAAAACCAATCATTAGAAAAACTCTCTGCCTATATATCAATGTCTATATATCAATATATTAAAGACATAGGATTATTGTTTACCTTATTGTATATCATTTGTTAAAGGGTCTGTGTAATTTGAAAATTTGTTTACACCATTTAAATATTTGAATGTCCAGTAAAAGCTAGCACAAGGACACATAAATAGAATATTTGTAGCAGATGCATGAAATGATAATACACCATATTTTCCTGCACATTTTTTTACTGCTCTTGGGTATAAATCTGTGTGCTTTACAAGGAAGACAATGTTGTATCCAAAGGACTTTGGCACATGCAAATCAAGCATTGAAATGCATAACTTCTAGGCACCTCACCTCTAAAGCAGAATGTAGAACCATTTGTGAGATACAGAAAATCCTAATATTAACATACCCATGTTGATTGATACAGGATGCTGAGACAATATCCTCATTTTGAGATTTTAAATGCCTTTTGCCACGTAGGAACTCCAGACAGTAAACTCCTCAAATAGAAATTAAATAATTTTGCATCATGGTGAATTAAAGAATCATAATATGAAGTACTGTACTGCAGATTATCTCATCCACTTCTGCTATGACGTCTTCATCAAACACTGCTTTGCCACCAATAGGTTTATATAAAAATAGTTGTTTTCTCCAGATTCCTGTGTTCAATTCAGGGTTGAGGAGTTTATTAAAAGTAACATTTACACTCAGAATATGAGTTAGAGTTTCACATCTAAAATCCGATTAAACATTTTTAAAGTTTTGGATTAAGCTCGGATTTGTAGTTAAAAGTAAATATTCAAGAGAGAAAAATTAAGTAAAATTTATCCTTATGCGTCAGATTCAAATCATTAAATTATAGAGTAAAACAACATCCTTTCCATCACCACCCAACCACCCACTCCTTCTCTGAATACTTCATCAAGTTCAATGGATAATTCTCCTGTAAATAAATTCTTCGATTTTGGGCTCTTCTGACTAGGAAAATTCTTTGCCTGGATTGTTTCATAAAGAAGAATTGTAGTATTTTTATAACTGACTAGCATCTTAAAAACAGAGCACTTTGCCTAACAAAAGAGACTAACAGATGGAACTCTATATTTAGCAGTTATTTTTTAGCTTTCAAAGCTTTTATACAAGGCACTTGAAATTATTATTATTAAGACATTGTGACTGTGAAAGTTAAAACTTCTTATTACAAGATATCTTTTTAAAAACAATTGAAACAGCACGACAGCCTTTTACATGGTGATTTATGTCTAAGAAGTCAGTGATGGTTAAGTTATATACAGTAGATTAATACAAAATTGTCTATAAAATATTTCAGTGAGGCACATTTTTTTATGTTGTATGAGAAATTAGCAAGAATAAAAAAAGGTTAATGATGATTATCTGTGATATCAGAAAATTTTATAAGCTTAATTGATTTATATGTTTTTACACTCTAGAATGAAAATTACTGATGTTCAATTTACTAATAGTTTAGGGCCCTTACAATGGGTGGCTGAAGTAGCCTGCTAATATTTGCATTGCACTGTTTCAAACATCACAAATGCTCAGCCACCATTTCTTCCCTGTTTGTGCCATGTGTTTCTCTTGAGTCCATGCAGCTGAATCTGTCCTACCCACATAGCAAGTAAATATCAGGGTGCTGAATTTTGATTTTCAGTGGTAAAGTGTTAAATAATCTCAAAAATATTCTCAAATCTTTTGCTATCTTCCTTGTTTCCAACAAAACTCTTGTAATACATCTGCAAAATGGATGAGAATGTTTTGCATATTTGTATGCAAGTACTTTTTTTAATCTGTAAACATACTTTTCCTAAATCATTGATCTAGTTTAAAGCTTCATTAAGATAACAAACAATTTGAGATAGAAGAGCTGTGCACTTTTGATATAAAATGCCTTCACCCAGTTATGCCACTAAACCAGAAGTGGCTGCTTTTCCTTGTTTTAGTAAAAGTTCACTTACTGGTACTTTTACTGACAGCACAAAACCAGAAATCCAAAAGATATTGTTTTGAGATTTCCCTTAATCTGTCTACCCAAATAAAGGTGTTTTAGCTCCCTGAAGTAAAGATAACAACAGTTCCAACAAAATTTCGAGAATATTTTTTTGTAAACCTGTCAACATCTCATTGTACACAGCAGTTTTTATATTCTGAGTTATCACCTTTATAAAGAAATTGAAAAAATGTTTGATATGTTTGATTTTTTTCCTCAGCACGAAAGTATATATTTAGGTACACTTATATTGCTTCCTGCTGGGGTATGGGACCAGCCCTGGCTGCCAACCTGGGGCAATCCCCACGCTCATAGCCCTGCTGTGCCTGGGGAGCAGTCCTGTTCCACTACAATTTCCATCTTGCTAAATTAACTCTCAGCAAAGCTTAGTTCTGCTTTTTTTTTTTTTTTATTTTTGCAATGTTAGGATTCACTCATCCAGAAGGATAAAAATTTCAAATTCAATTGGGAAATTCCAGGGGAAAATAGAAAATATGTAAACATACTGATGAGGAGAAACAAAAAGGAACAAATAAGGTTAGAGAAGACTCACTAGGCTTTTCCTTAAAAACATTGAGTGTTTGGCGGTAGATAATACAGATGATATATCAAGAAAAAAAATTTTTAATATGACTCGGTGGGGGTTTTTTTTGACCCATCAAGATTTTTGGCAAATTCTTTTTAAGTTTTGGGAAATATTTGCTGTTTAAGCCTTTCTATTTTAGCTCTATAATGTGTTTTGCCTTGGTCACATGGTGGATAGATTTCATCCTGCTTTTCATCACATTCTTCTGTCCCATTTAAGCAATCCTCACTTCACACTTCTATCTAGAGAGACAGAGCTTGATGCACATAAAAATGTTATTCTTCATTTTCATTTCCCTTTTCCACATTTTTCAGTATGCTTGAAAGAGGATTAGTAAATCCCTGGCTACTTAGAATTTCTCAGATGTCATTGTGCCTTATACCATTTCTCTTCAGTACAGCCATCTGACAAAGTGAAAAGAGCACACATTTTTCTGAAAAAATAATTTAGTTTTTCTGGTCATGCCTAGGATGAGCCATATTTCCATGTTGTATTTTTAAAATCAGATCTTGAGGTAACTAAATGGGAGAAAAATGATTTAGAGAAATTTAAGAGCTGACTCATGGAGCTACTTTTTCACGTGCTCTATGAATCTATATTTAAATCTTGATTTCAAAAACCTAATAAATAGTACATATTTAGAGGAGTTGATAGTTTTTAAAAGAAACCCTCACCGTAACAAAAAACTCCCAACAAAACAACACACTCCGACCACAAATGCTTAGAATAGCAAATCATATGGTTATCTAATTTTTATCAAATTTACTTCTATTTACCTTTAATCCATGGATAGAAGATTATCATTATTATTTGATTTTTTTCTTTTTTTGAGGTGTATGTCCTTAACAGAACAGAAAGTAGTCAGCCAAAAATTCCCCAAATGTGTGAAAAATCCATCTTGGGATCTGCATCACTAATGCTGCAATAGTGATGATACATACGCTGTGGATTGGAGAAGTTCTAAAATGGTGTTTATAAAAGACTGCACCAATAAGTAAAGGTACATGAAAGAGGTATTTGACTTTGCATGTGTAATTTTTCGTGTTCCTGGATGCAATAATGTACTTTCTGTTGATATGAAACTGTCTCATGATAATACTAATGAATACATAACTTGTTTTCTGATATGGCTTATAGCTACAGTATTTTAATGGCTCATTTTCAAGCCAACACATTTAATTTATTTAATGATGTATTTAACAGTACTATAATAATTTAAAGATTTGAGATTAGCTCAGTTGATTAGACCATGGTGCTAAAGCTCAGGTCACAGGTTCAATCCCTGTACAGGCCACTCACTTAAGAGTTGGAGTCAATGATCCTTGTGGGTCCCTTCCAACTCAGAATATTCTGTGATTCTTTGACTCAATCATATGCTTTATGTATTTACTGGTATAACTCCATTGATTTAAAATACTAACTTTAGGAAAGAATTTGACCTGTGATTTTTAGGCTGACAGATCAGTCTAAAAATAATGTCATATAAAAGTGCTTTAGCTTGCTTGAAAACTATTCGTCTCCTCTTGAAATTGTATGTGTAATCGGTCATGAAATATTCTTACTAAAGATATTACCAGTACCTGAGCTTTGCTTAGTGTGGCTTTTTCTTAAAATAAAGCCCAACAAAGAGAAAGGTTTCATTCTTCCAATTTCCAGAATATACCTTAGCAACTGGGTCATGGTTTTAAAGTATTTCAACAAAAATACCTATCTGAAAGCTCAAGTACAATTAAATGGAAAGAAAGATTTAAATTCCAGTGTGTAAGAAAGACTAAATTGTCAAAGAGATTATACAGCTAATCCCTTAGTAAAGTCACTTTAATTCAGCTCAATCAACTGATACAGGTGAATGAAAACAACTTGAAACAAATCTCAAAGCAAACTGGATGCCAAGGATATCATTTGATACTGGTTCTTTTTCCTTTTTGTCCTAGAAAGGACCAATCTAAGAATAAGAAAATTCTGTAGCAATATGGAATTCAAATTATTCAAGTAATTAAAGCTGATGATGTATTGTAAAGGATCCTCAATTAAAACCTGCTTCTAAGCTTAGCATTATAGCTATTCATATTTTATCTTCCTTGATTTAAAATTTTTAAAAATTAGATGTTTCAAAATATTTCTGTTCTGGTTCTCAGACAAGAATTTCTCATTTTCTCAAGAATAGATACAACAAGAAAGTTGAAAGACTCCAAAAAATATATTAAACATCTCTATTTAGTGCTTATAATGCTCTTGATAATGTGATTGATAGTTGAGAGCACAGACTATAATCACAACATTATATGTTAGGCAGGATTATTCTCACAGCTGGAGTAACAATGCTGATTTGTGCAGAGGAGGAAAAAAAGGAAGAGATTAAAAAATAAGACTAAATAACAAATGCAACTGAATATCATAGTGATAAGATCTAATTTTGATGGAGGGCAGTAAGTGATGCAGTGGAGAGATGCTGCAGTTTGGTGTGATATACTTCTGGTTATTCCAAGATGCTCTAAGTCAGCTGATTTTGATTCTCCTCTGTCACTTTACCAAGATGTGAGCACAAAGAAGACATGGCTTGATGATGTCTTTAGGCTGGATTTATCCTGCTTAGCTCTTCTTTATTTACAGTGTTCAGATGAGGTATGTTTCCATAGCAATTCAGTAATTCTTAGTAATATTGACTTACATCTTCATCTGCTTATGAAATTTGAAGCCAATATTAAATCTATTTCCCTGAACAAGGAAAAAATACAAAAGTGTTCAAGGGTCCATATATGATCTGCCACTCTTAATCTCTTAAATAAGAAAGAAAAATTGAAAGTGGAAAAAATTGTGCTACTACAGTGCACTAAAACCAGAGTGTCAATATAGAATCAACAGTTTATTACCTATCCACAGGAATTTGGAGAAATACTCACGTCATGATGTAGATGGCTAAACACAATGAACTTAGGTTAGAACCAGGGGACTTAGTAACCCACTTGTAACATTTTGTTAAAGCTGCTATATTTTCTGTAGAATCAACTGAAATCCAGAAATAATTTATGGAAAATCATACAGGTCCCAGGCTCACAAACTCTACCATGTCAAATTGGCATTGTCCAGTATTAGTCTGGATACTTCTAAGCTCTTCCTGGTAGGTAGACTACATGTTTGTATAGACTAGATCTTTCCACTATGCATAGCATGTTAATAACTCTGAAAATGATTGTTTAGGTAAATAAAACATTTTTGTATTTTATGCAAAACTATTCACCCTAATTCCATGGATTAAAGTAAAACCTCCTGTGCACTGATGATAGCTTATTGCACATAACTTTTTAATAATATCTCTCACAACAAGTGAAAGGACATAAATAATGTTATTACTATTAACTTTCACTGGTGCTAATTTTATTTGTAATGTATCAGTTTACAATTTTCATGTGTGAGCCAAAGCATAGAGATACTTGACAGAAAATTCAGCCTCTGTAATAGAGATTGCCACAAGGGGCATATTGAATGCAGCACTGATGAGTCAAAAGGCGTAAACTGGGCAATACAAAGTAATCAGGTTGTGTTTGGTCTAACAAAACAAAAAAGCAGAGGAAAAGAGGACATGATAAATGCAGAGACCAAGAAAAAGGATATTTTATGTGAAAACATCTTAAGAGTTTACATTTATCAAGGCAAAAGTACAGTATGACATGCTGAGGTGTGAGACAGTGGGAATTTGAACAAGAGCTGATCTGTACACACAAACAGTAACAAGGAGATGAGATATGTATCATTTTTTTCTGAAGCTATCATTGCATGTCTTTATAAATATAAAATAAAAATGCAAATCTTTACCATATGGTACATCATTATATGCTTGTTGTGCTATGTTTAACACAACCTAGTCCTTAGCTTGTAAATAGTAATTTTCATCTCAATGTAAGGCTTTGCAAAGTTTTATTATGTAGGCTAAATTTGTGTTCCAGTTATGTCTGAATGCTGACATTATTCAAGTGGCATCCAAAACAGCCAAAGGACACACTTTGTTAAGATTAGAAAGAAAGTTAATTTCGATTGCAAACTGAAGGCTCACAGATATCTAGACTTTTTTGGCATTTATCTAACTCAGGATGAGAAGGCTCGAGAATTACTGAATATCATTATCTTAAAAAAGAACCTTCTCAGGGAAAAAATGTCATAGATCATGTACAGGTTAAGAGGTAAAATAATTAGTGTAGGAGGAATCTGTTGCCATCAGAAACTGCAAAATTATGTCTTTTAAACATGCAGAATTTCATTTCTATATTGTTAGATTACAAATTCTATCTTAAATTAGAAGGCTCTTTCAGGTAGAAAGTATTGTTAAAAGATATTTTAAGTCAGTGAAGTAAACTCAAGCAATTTGGTTTGCAGTTTATCTACAGCAGATGCATGGTGAAGGAGAATATGGACTGAATTTTTACCAGGCTAAAAAATAACTTATCAATTAGTTTGCAACATTTTAAGTACTTGGTGTTGAAGAAACAGGCTTTTTTGCTCCTTTACTTTCTCATGATTTTAAGTCTATCCTTATTCTATTTTTTTAATTGTTTTTCCCTCAGATGACTGTTAACAGATATAATTTTTTTTCCCAGATTATCTCCACCTGATGGAAAAAAAACCTTTTTTATGAAAACTGCAGAACTCTAGTGACCAGCTCTAATTGGGAACAAGCTACTTTGTTCTGAATAGATAAAGTTTTGTTTAAACTGAAATTATATGTGCATATGCCTTTTAAAAGCACAAGAGGCAAAAAGCCCAAGGATCTGCATCATGCAAAAGAGATACTTCTGTGAATATGAACTGATGAGCAAATATAAGTGCTGATATGCAATCAACATAACCAAAAGCTGCTTGTCTGTGATAGCCAACCAAGTAAGTTGCCAGAAACTAGCAGGTGAGCAGGCAGAAAACTAATATTTTATTCAAAAATATTATTTTTGTACTTTTTGTAAACTGCATTATAGCTATCTCGAGACACATATATTCCCTTGTGCATAAAGTCACATTAGCAAAAAAAAGTGAGAAGTGTTTCTATTCAAGAAATTGAATTTATAGTAAGGATTATGTTCTGATGTTCAGTTTGTTGAGCGTTTCTGGGCTATCAGTTTCAAAAAAACAAACACCTCCATCTTTAAATAAATAATAAGAAGTCTACTAATTCTGTGTTTATAAATGTCTTTCCTAAGGATATTAACAGATGACAAATACCAGGCTAGATTACTCCATTTCTAAAATTTAAACTTGAGAGCACAACAAATATGTTACTGATGTTGAAATATATAAAACACTGTTCATAATATGTAGCTCCTTCTAGTGACAGGTGTCTGGCCATGGCAGAGAGATTGGAACTAAATAGCAGGTCTTTTCCAACCCAACCCAAATTCTATGATCCTATGACTTTCATATTTTTATATTTATATATCTGTGTGTTTATATTTATATATAGCTTATAAGTATACTTACAAAATTATTTATGAAATATTAGCATCTGTATCTTCATTTCAAGAAAGAATAACTGAAGCATACAGGGCTTAATTAACATTTTAACCAAACTCAGATCAAAAAACATTATTGAACAAAGGTAGATATGATCAATTAAAAGAGATAAATGAATTAAAAGAGAACAATTTCATAAATTCTAACATGAGTCTTCATTAATTTTTAAGTATATCATTTGGTATGTCATTATTTTCTTATTTACAGGAAGATGTTTTACATGAAATAGAACATATCTCTGAGAAACATCATAAAAATAAAGCAAATCTAGGGTCATGCTAAACAGTATAGATCTGTTTCATGCTTATGACACAGACATGCTGAGCAACACTAGCATCGACTGCCAAAATATTTATGATACCAAGCTCTTGTGAAAAACTTTTGAAAGAAAAAAAGTGTTCCAAGGAAAATAAATATAGAAAAGGTATAGGCAGAAACATGAACATGAGACATGGCTTTTATGAAAAAAACCCCATTAGCTCCTGTGCTTTAAACAGAGAGAAAAACATCCTAAAATTACATTGCTAGGTTCAATCAAAATTTTAAACTACTGTCTATGGTCTCTATTTAAAATGTTTAGTTATTTGACATCAGTTTTAACATCAGGAGTTTGAGGAAAGATTATAAACCTGTGAAGATGAGTCAATGCCAGATACAGAATTACCTAAATTTTTAGGTCCTTAGAATAGGAAAAATTGACATAAATTATCCTTATTTACTAAGCAGTCTAAGAAATTTTGTTCAGTGAGACAGAAAATATTAATCAAGAAAGCTTTGTAAGACATCAGAGAACCAAAACACTTTAAAAACAAATTGGAACCCTTTTCATTCCCTTTGAAATTTGCTTCGAGAGGGAGACTGGATATTTTGTAAAACAGTGCATTTTCTTAAAGCTTTTCTGTATTGTTAACGATGGTCTAAGGATAAGCCTAAACTTTGTGGGAATTGTTGATGAAGCACTGCCATCTTTTGGTTGTACAAATACGGAATATGGAGGAAGGATATAATTGTTACTGAAATAAGGACATAGGGAGAAATCATATAATTATTACTTTATCTAGCATTGGTCTACTTTGCTTTTCTAGATAATTAGCTGTAATTTTCCCCTTAAATTCTTCAGTATATTCTAATTTCACCATTCTATCAGTCAAAGTAATACAACAAAATGGAATGAAGTAATTGTTGGCTTTAACAGAAAATTGACAGCCATGGTTAAAGGGGGTTTCCAAACTTTTTTTCAATTGCTCCTGTATTTACTCTTCCCAAATTAGATTAGCAAGGTAAATTATATTACAAACTAGACAAATTTTGAAATTATGGAATATAATAAATACTAATGGCAATGACAATTATTGTATGTAAGAATTATCTCAGAACTAGTTGGTGACACTAAGATAAGCTGTGTCTTATATTAAAAGCAATACAAGTTGTTCTCCATTCCTTAAGTCATAAATCTAATGCTGATACTCCAAGATTCAGTGCTATGGTAACATTATGTTTCTTGAAAAGGATTTTTGTCACTTACCTATTTAACAGTTTGCAGAGGACACACAATTTTAAGTAAACAGTATAGTAACAGAACAGAATACTTTTCCTGAATGTGGAAGCAGTTGACATATTTATTAATTTAGTAGAAATGTGAAAAAATGCAGTATATGTTTTGAATGTGTAAGACCAGCATTATTCTCCTTTAAAATATATAAAATTTTGTATCCAATTTTATTATCAAATCTGATTTTACTGCTTTTTAAATGCAGCATTGTCATACGCAAATTTCCAGAAGAATAAATAAGATTTTCTTATGAATATTAATATTTTACCCCTCAAAACTTACGTTTAAGAACTTACAACCCACTAAAGTAGTGCCAAATCAACAATTAAAGGTATAAAGTTATCAACTGCCTCATCCAGAATGGAAATGAATTAAAATTTCTGCTTGTAAGAAACAATATCTTTATGCAGTACTTTCATGTTTGACTTGAACAGAAAGAGATGGGAATTCTGCCATATGCCTGAGACTCATGATGCGACATTTCTCCTGTTAACTCAAATATGGGCAAAAGTGTGAAGTGCAAAATATGCTTGCACTGCTAAAGACTGACTATCAGCACACTTGTCTGAAAATTCAGTCAACATGTCACATTTGGAAGGTCAGAGGCCTGTGATATGGAAATCAAATGATTATCTAATATTGAACGAAAGATGAGAAGCTTTGAAGGTTTTTTTTTTTAAATTACAACTAGAAGCTTCTGCACATCTGCTGCCTGAGATAGCGATAAAAAAAGCCAATAACAACATTTGGTAGGTTAGAACAATTGTTACCTCATTTCAGATAGACTGTTACCACTGGCACAGAGAGTTGCAGGCGAGACCAACAGTACCTGATAGAAGAGTCTCACAAAATCTGTTCTGAGCAGAGCAGGCATTTCTTGGCATGTCTCATCTTGTGGTCAAACATATTTCTGGGTATACCGTACTGGGTCATAACTGCATCCTCTCACCTAGTTCAAGCAATCTCTTTCATTCTTGCTCTACAGCCTGCTCACATGGACACCATGGTATTCTTGCAAGAGGTGCTGCTCATGCTTCAGACCAGGGAGCCAGCTGCATCCATGCAACCACTGCAGAGGAGCAAATCTTGCAGGTAACCATGGCTCAGAAGCGACTCCCTGTCCAGAGCCATTTGACACGATACTTAGCACCTGGTACCAAGAGGCATAGATTTCTTCTGCAAACCAGATTGAAGCATGTTCCCCCTCTGGCAACACTACAGTATTTGTAAATCTTTGAATTAACAAAATTATCTTTTCAGAATTTTGCTTTGACATGAACAGGAAGAATATATTTATGAAGGACACGGTCTTTCTGAAATAAACTAGAAAGAGCCTCTTCCATATTTCCTCTAGATGACAGGAAAGAATATGAGATTGCATGAATGTGTTTTTATTGCACAGAGGGATTGGAAGGTTCAAGTCACTAAAAATGTCATGCAGAAAAAATCTGAAATATGGAGACTAAATTTTGAGGTTAAATGAAGACTGAGCAATGTCAAATATTCTGAATAAATGAATGACAGACGAGTCACATTCCAGTTTCTTGATCTTATTCTGTCCGAGTAAAGAAATTAGGTAGTCTATATACACAAAGGACATTTTGCCATTAAGTGTTGCAGATTGCAACACTGTATTTACTAAGATCTATAATTTGTTTTTTTAATTGATCCTCATTGTTGTTTTTACATTTTCTTTTTTCTTTTTTACTTCTTTTAGTGAAGGGATACAGACTATTTGCCAGAGAATCAAGTCTTTATAAACGTTTGTGAGGATTTAGTGTGGAAAAAAGGTTCAGCTGAGAGTACTAGGGGATATGAATACATGAGGAAATTACAAATGAGCAGTTTAATGAGGGAAAAATAAAAGTGGGAACACCTGCACAGTTTCAGTGCTTTGCAGGCTGATTTATTTCCTTCTCAATATGCACACATAATTCTCACTAACATAACTGGATTAACACCCATATATTTAGTAAAAAAAAAAATAGCCATGAGAGTTTCTGTCACTTCCCTAGGTATCATCACCATTTCAGTCAGTTTCTATATGACAGGGACATAATGAAACTTCTAATAAATCTTCTCTTTTTCAGGTGTACCTGAGTTTATAGAAGAGAAAGCAGTCACTTAGGAATATGCTTCTGGGTCCTGGATTCCAGTCAGGAGTTGGCCCAAATTTCCACATACAAACACCTGCATGAATATTTCCAAATGCTAATACCTGCACACTAGCATTGAAATTGATTGGTTGTATGCATCAGGACATCACTGTTTTATCATGAAAGAAGTTTATAACAAGAAAAAAATCTAAATTTTTATATAAGGTTTTAGAATACAGAACTGAGGGGGAAAAAAAGATTATTAAATACACTTCTAAAACCTCTAGCTCCCAGAATGTGAGAATCCATACTTGCCAATTTTGAGTAGTTTTTCCCTAAGCATTTTTTGTTGGCCACTTCATGGACAGGTTGCTGAATAAATCTTTAGTTTGTCTCAGCATGATCATCTTTTATGTATGCATAGGAAGTTCTATGTAGTTACACTTGAAGGGATAGCAGAGAGCCAAGATCCTAAAAACTTGCTTCCTAAGTCTTAGGAGTTGGATATAACTCTAGTGCATTGGTCTTCTTCAGTAAGAACATTTTCTTTAATAAAACTGCTTGAAGTTTCCAATTATATGGATGAGCTACTTCTCAGTACAGAATGGCCAGTACACTCTTTTATAAAGGCATTGAAATTCTTATATGAAAGCAAAAACCTTATGAAACTGAATACTGAAACTGTCATGACAATATTAAAGAGTGCACAAGGAAGCATGCAAATGTCAGTGGTTTGCTCACTACCATAAGAGAACAATTTTCTTCCCTTATTTTTCTCTCATACATTTTTACATTTGCACAGTATCTCTGAGAAATTTTAACTTAACTGTTATGTACCTTATTTTCCTCTTTCAAGTCCTCACCCTAGAAAGGTTAAAGTCAAACAAAAGACTTTCATTGGCTCCCAGACGGCTTGCAGCACAGTTTAAAATGAAAAACAAAGCAGGAAAGTTAGTGCAAAATTTCAGACATTGAGCTTGCTCATTTCAGATATAGAGGTAATTTGATGACTTTTCCTAATGATTCTTAACTTGTGATGTTGGAAAATGTTGTCATGCTCTCCCCGAAGTGATGGATCCGCATTTCAGAAAAGTCCACAGATCAAGGACCATGGTGATATGTTGTAAAAAATTTGACTGTTATGAAAAGTTTAAAATGCCGCCAAAAACCAAATACAAAAGTCTGTTCTGCAAAATGAGAGGATCAGTAAACTCATAAATAAATAGGTAAGGTTTTTTTGTGGAGTATGTTATAAACTAGGGAAAAGAAGGCTTTTAAGAAAATTTGACAGGAAATAAAAAAGATAATATTAGTTACTTAAATGAGACTGGCTAAGTAAAAAAGCTTTAATATGCATATAGAAAAGCACCATTTCTCTATTAAAAAAAAGAGCATTAATTTTTATAGATAAAATTAAAAGAAAATATGGGCAAGAAAAATGTCCTTAAATAAAATCTTGTTTCATAATTTCTGTCAGGAATATATTCATTGGATGTGGGATCTCCCTTTTCCGGACCCCACAATGCCCAGTGCCAAGGTTTTAAACTGATGAGTGCAGCAGCAGGTTTTCTCTCTTCTGGGTTGTTTATTATGTCTAATCTTGGAATTCATGCGCTGCCTCAAGCCAGGATTTGCACGCTGGAAAACAGGGATGGTGACCAGCCACGAGGTAAAAAACCAAGGCCTTTAAAGAACATTCGAGCCAATTAACTCTTAATACGTACTATATTTACAATTCTATGCCAATAACTACAACCTATTCTAGACATGCAATTTCTACCTCAGATTCATTCCACCAATGTCTCTGTGCCACCGCCAAAGCACAAGATGGAGGAGAAGAAGAAGAAGATGAGACACAGCCCAAAATTCTCCATCTTGCTTTCATCTACCTTCATTCTAAAAACCCAAAACTACAAAGTCTCACCCTGTGAGAAACTAAACTACTATTTATTTCAAACCTTTGTTAATTTTAGTTCATCTAAGAGTGTTGGAAGCTTTTCCGATGGACTAAGGTCAAAGGCAGTGCTTTCCTGGGGTCCCAGCTGGGGTCTTGGACCCCTCAGGGAAGCTTGAGGAATTTTCCCTGTGCCCTGGACTCCAACAATTGAAGAAGTATGGTCATTTTGATTTTCCAAACTATTTTGATTCTTAAAACTTTTTTTCATTATTTGGTCAAGGGGTTCTGGGCTTAGCCAATGTATCTGTAATTCTACTTTGAAAGAAAAATTAGATGTTTTTATGTTTTTATTTGTTTGAAGAAATTATGAAATTATTTTTGTATTTAAAGAAAAGTAGATAACCACCACCCTCATTTTTAAAGACAGAATGAAACAATTTGTGTCTCATTCAACAAACACACATCTTTCCCTGAAAATCTTTGTGGCATAAGTAAAGCCCAGAAAGATAAACTCTAGATAGGATGCTCCAGAGACTGGAAAATGCACTTTACAAGTTTTCAGTAATCCAGATGTCTGAGATGTTGTTCTATTGTAGTCAACCATAACAACAAACAAAAAACCCCTCCAAACAAATACCTAAAAAACAACAACAGCAACAACAACAACAACCAAAACAAAACAACCACAAAAAACAAGTTTTCAAATATGTGAGAATGAAAAAAAAAAAAAAGGCTTTAGATACCCTGGGGTCATGTGCATAACAATCTGGAGAAAGTTGATCTTCCTTGTACCTGGTATCTTATGTGAACTGGCCCTTCAAAATCCTTTTGCAAATATCTCTAACATTGCTTCTCTGTAGTAGAAGCAATTTCCAGGGGTTCTGCAGTTGCCCTTCGCAACTGTAAATAGTAAGCATTCAACCACTTTATTATGTTTGAAATATTCAACCCAATTCAGGAACTGCTTGTGTGTTGGGAATTGTATATAGTAGCTCTGGGTTTGGTTTTGTTTTGTTTTCCTTCTCAGTAAAAGAAAACAACTCATCAACACTTAAGCACTTTTTGTTTTTTGGAAATGTGACAGGTTTGGAAGAAATGAGTGAGTAAAATAAAGTTAATGATATTGTATGCATCTAATACTTGCACTTTTGGAAACACGGTTTTGCTGCTTCTTCACAAAAATTCCATGAAAAGAATGTTCTGTATAATTATTGGCATTGATTACGTATTCACACCATTGAACACCTTAAGGGAAAATAAGTTGAAAGAAAAGTATTCTGAATTTGAAGTGGATATGTAGTCAAGAGTGAAAATAAAAGTGAAGCAGACTTTTGCCTAGTAGGTAGTTTTCAGAAAAAAAATCTACTTAGCCTTCTATGAAATGGATGGGATATTTGTCTCTCTCTGAAGTAAGAAAATGCATCTGCTTTATTCATCCCTTCTTTTTCTAGGCTTATAAAACATGCCTGTGTGGTAGGGAAGCTGTGAAATAGGAGATGAGTAAGGTCAGAAATATAGAGTAAGAAATACACAGTCAAATTGGAATAGTTCTTTTGATTTCCACACAGATTTATGCATTAAAAGTTGATGGGTGGTTTAACCTTTCACACTCTGCTCTGGTTGCTGGTGTCGTGTACCTTCTGTAATCTTACAACTGCCATTACATAGCTACCTCACTTGTGCATCTTGGGAAGAAAGTTAAGTTTTCAAAAAATCTTTGGTTGATTTAAACATCTATTTTCAAAAAGGCACGAAATGACCAACCTCTCCACTGAATAAAGTATTCATGTTCAGAACGAATGACAGACTGCTTTTACAACTCCCTGTGGGATTTACAGCTTTGCTGTTAGAAAAATGATTCTTCACAGTGAGATATCAGAAATCTCTTGTGTATGAGTATTCAAAGGTAGTACTCATGTCATGAAGGATTCAGACCTTACCACTTCATACAACGCCAGAACAAGTTTAAAAAGGTGTTTTAACTTCTGTTTTCCAGGACTTTCAAATGAATATTGACATTCTTTCTGGAAGCTGTGCTTTACTGAAACACAAATTCTTGAAATCAGTTTGGAGATAATAGATTAGATATTAAACATACAGCATGGAGGAAAGAAGTGATTTTGTTTATACATATATATACATACAGTGATAAGAGGATTTCTGGTTTCTGTAAACCTTTCAATCTCCTTAAGTGCATAAATCGTAAAATTACCATTTTCCAAGCATTTTTAAGAATTCTGTGCTAATTAATTTTTTATGATAAGTTTTGATGTTATTTCTATATAAATATCTATCTACTAAGATATTTATTAAAATGATTGAAGCATTATCTGATCTGTAAGACTCTAGAACTCTGAAGGCTATTTTGAAATTACTGCATCTAAATCTGGGATCTTCTTTCTGAAATGAGGTACAGTCATCCTCACAATGACTGTGGGCAAAAAAACCCCAAACAAAACTGCCTTCTGCACTCATTTTTAAAGTTAACTTGTCCTAGGAAGACATCTAATATTTTGAAATATTTTGGTGTCTTTCAGAACAGACTTTTTTTTTCAGCTCTTAAGGATTTGGGTTTTTTTTTTTTTTACATAGGGATAAAATGTTGGTATTTATAGTCTTTGTAAACAGCCATTAATAATTTTCTTAGAACTGTATTACACCACAGCTACAATGTTGTTATTGTGACACAACAGAGTTGTGTCACAATCAAATGCTCATTAGAAGAAACTAATTGTACTACACAAATACACCAAAACCAAGCACAAGCAAACCAAATCAGAGAACACAACTGTTCCCTGAGTTTCTTGTTTTCCTCTGCAGCTGGTTCATTTTGAAAAAATTGATCAACATCTATTAAGACCAGAGAAATTCACAGGAATTGGAAGTAAATGATTAATTAGTTTGTAAATGTTTTTCTATGTCAGCTGTTTTTGCCAGTATGGCATAAAAATTTTGCTAGAAAACTCTTTATTAGGTTAACATACATGTTTTAAGTTACCATATTTGTGATAACAAGTTAAATTCAGAGGGCAAATACTGGATAATGTATGAAATATTAATCGAAAAAACCCAGAACACTTTTAAAAGTAAATGTTATTAAAAAGAGAAGATGTAATCTCTACAACTGTAAACTCATTAACACATATCAGAACAATGGAACAAGAAACTTTATCTGACAGGTATGGAAAAATTGAATAACAGTACAACTGAAGAAGACAAAGCTCTTACAAATGGCTGTTCAATTAAATCTAAAAATCCATCCTGGAGAAGAAGAGGCTCCAGGGAATCCTTACAGCACTTTCCAGTAGTAAAAGGGCCTACAAGAAAGCAGGAAAGGGTTTTTTTTTTTATCGGAGAATATAGTGATAGGACAGGAAGGAATGGCTGTAAACTGGAAGAGGACATGTTTAGGTGGGATATTATGAAGAAATTCTTCACTCTCAGGGTGGTGAGGCACTGGAACAAGTTGCCCAGAAAAATGGTGGATGCCCTGTACTACCCTGGAAGAGTTCAAGGCCAAGTTGGATGGGGCTTTGAGTAACCTGGTTTAGTCAAAGGTGCCCTGCCTATGGAATAAGATCAGAACTATTTGATCTTTAAAGTTTCTTCCAGCTCAAATGATTTTATGATTCTGTGATTCTATTATGATATTGGGATTTTTTGCGTAAGTCATACAACTGCATTTTTTTAATAAACAGAATGAAGATAACAGCTAAGGCACAACCCGTTGGCTGTCTGAATGCAATCTTTTAACATGTTGGTCATAGTACAACCAGTACAATATAGGCATCAAATAATTAAATTACCTGATGAGTACAGTATAAATGCCTAGCCTAAATACATTTAAAGTAGTTCAGGTATTCAGCATGCAGTCTAATACTGTAACTGAAAGTACTTCTCCAAAACTTCTGTTTTAATTCAAAGGTCAGTCTTAAAGAAAGTTGTATTTCTGTCCTAAGAAAAGAAAATAATGCAAATAAGTGAGAGAAAGAAATATATCTAAAATATAAGAGAGGTTCTCATTGCTATCAGAAGGAGCAGTGTCAGACCACAAAAACAGGGAGGTTGTGAATGTGAGGAAACAGCCAAACTGCACTTGAACAAAACCATTAAATTGCACAGTCTATAAAGTGTGAGAGGAGCAGCTATTGGGATAGCACATGGTATATAGGAGTAAACTGTTCTCTACAAGTACATACAACTGAATCCAAGATTGTCGGTACTCTTTGCAAATTTTTTGTTCTATGGTTACTATTTTTCATTCAAACTTGGTCATCACAAGCTCCAATGTTGGCCACCTTAGGGAAGGGTGAATCTGAGAAAGTT
This sequence comes from Cettia cetti, assembly GCA_013401135.1. Classification (NCBI taxonomy): domain Eukaryota; kingdom Metazoa; phylum Chordata; class Aves; order Passeriformes; family Sylviidae; genus Cettia; species Cettia cetti. Next base: position 18,313 of record VZUI01068024.1, on the reverse strand, counting down.
AAAATGGGAGAACTGAAAAATACCTACTCTAACAACAATCAATGGAAAAGAGAGAGTTCTAGTTTCTGTGTGTGCATAATGTCACGTAAACTAGTTAAAATTTAGTGTATGATCCCTTCAACATATTTTTAAAGAATTCTTCATCATAGACTGAGAAGTCTCTTTTAGAGGCACTTGTAGAGAATTTGTAAAATTGGCCAACAGAAAGCATCCAACAGAGACAAGGCTGCTACAGCCCATGCCTTCCAGGCCCAGCCCAGGGTAAGGAGGCTGAGCCTGCATTGCAAATAGTACATTCCCTGGCAGGGAACAAATGCCAACATCTCCACAAAAAGTATCACAGTCCCCATGGAGAGGGGTTTGGCCCTGGCTGTGATGGCCATTGCAGAGTGCCTGGGAGCCTCTGGCAGTGGCTGCTGGCAGGGCAGGGATGCCCTCAGCCAAGCTGACACTGCGCTGGTACCCAGCTTCAGCTGCCGGGCACACTGAGTAACAGGCATTGAGATGATGGCCCAGCAGCAAACAGTGACACATTCTGGGAAACTTCTCATGGGGATAGTTTGTCTTCACAATGTGGAACTTTAAAACTGTTGCTGCTGTGACAAAAAGGATTTCCTAAGTAGTGATGAAATATAAGCAAATGGAAAAAAAATCCAGCAGTGATTTATTTTTTTTTACAAGATTTTTTATTTCTGTGCTGTGTGAATCTTTGGGTGACCTTTTAGCAGCTTCAGAGGAAGAACTGCAGAAAAAGAGGAGTCTTACCATAGAAAACTATGCTAATTCAGCATGTAGGGGTTATGAGGAGCTGAGCAGAAGAATTAACTAAGAAAGGGACATGGTGTGCTCCTAAAGTAAAACTTCAGCACATCATAACAGAATTTAACTGATTATTCTAATATTGTTCATGACAGGTCCTGGGATCTTGTCATGACAAGAGACTGAAGGCTGAATTAAATTTAATTATTTGATTAATATTAATTATATCTGGCTGCCATGAGTGCACAGAAGTTCCCAATGTAAGCCAGAACTCTTACTGATATTGCCTTACGATGGCTGCACTTACTATGTTTTTCTTCACTGGTATCTTACAGATAAATAGTTCTTTATGAAAGGAAGTTACTGAGCTAAAAGGATAGGGAAAATCAGAAGACTAAGGGAAAAAAATTCTTCTAGAAAAATGTTATCAGTCACAAGAACTATGAAGACTAAGAAACTTGAAACTAGTAACTTGCTGATGACAAAGTTAGATGTATTAAATGGCAAAAATAAAAAAAATTATTGACCCTTTATGCACATAAAGTAAGTAGGACTAACTGGGAAATGGCCCCAGTCAGTATCCCCTGATCCCTTTCTAGGACAAGCACTCCCCCTCTTACACATATCCCTGTCCCTGTGTTCAGAGGCTGCAGTTAAGCTCAGATCTGAATGTCACATCCCTGCCTGAGGCCTGCCAGGGGTGTCCCCCATGTCAGCTCAGTCCTGCTCCTGCCCATCCTGATGTGCTGACTCTGCTCCCCAGGCTGATCCTGGACCTCCCTCATCATTTCCCGTTTGCCTGGTGCTCGGCAGGATGCACTGCTGTGGCCATCCTGCTCTGCTCTGCTTCTCTCTCAGGGTGGCACAGCCCTGCCTGCCCTGTGCCACCCTCCCATCCTTGCACTTCTCCTTGTCTTTTATACGTTTCCTAGATGAGTTCAGTCTCTTAATGCTTAATATTGTTTCCTATACTGGATGTGGCTGGTGACAACATTTCTGAACAAAGCTGTTTTTATTCTGAGAGGAAAAAAAACAGTCTCCATTAAGTGTCAATAGTAAGTAATAATCACTCCCTTGCAGCTGTGCAATAGCTTTACATACTTACATGACAAAAATTCTCTTGATGTCTAATTTTGTGATTAACAAGAACTTGACAGTACTTGTTAAAACAGAAGTCCCTCCTGCTCAGATGCCATCTCTGTTATTATAGGGAGCACCTGTTTCTAGAGAAAGCATATTTGGATGATGTTATGTATTTCAACAGTGTGCTGAAATTGAGATAATATCCAAAAAGCTGTTTCACTCTGCAGATTATATTAGTTTGCATGAATTTGAATAATCTGGAATTTATTTATACTTCTGGTCTATAGCATCCTGTGACAAACTTCTACAATTTATGAGAATGTAAAGGAGTATTTGTTTTGCAAGCTTCGAAGCTTCTTGTTAAATATTTTACTGACCACACTCTAATTCAACTACTGCAGAAAATTAAAAATAGTCTAAATCTATTCACTTATGGTAGAATACTCCTTTTTTTTTCACTCCTGTAGTAGCCTTCATCTACTACTTTGTCCTACTATTTCAGTGTCATTTGCTTCAAAATAATTCCATATTTCTTATCACACTTCCTTAACTTTCTCAGAATCCTATTATGAGATCCATTATAATACATCTATTACATGAAGTAATAAAATTTCATGAACTTCAAGACATGTTTTCAGATGGTTGCCTACAGTAATTTCAAAATTTTCTTTCTGAGTGATACTAACTCATTTAGAGCTCCGCATCTGGTACATGTTGCTTTCAGATATTTTACCTCTACAGTTCAGATTCTTCCAAGGTCTCCTATCGTAATTTCTTTAGTCTCTTGATAATTATGTCTCTAAATACTTTGTGTACCCTAATATCAAAGTCAAAATTAATTTGTAGGGTGCTTGATGGCCTGGGAAACTATGCAATTTCTAGAAGAGATGCAGAGTTGTGAGTCAGGTTTGCAGGTATATCACATTTTTCTCACATAATTAAGCCTACTACAAAAGATTAATTTATATTGTTCACTAGTTTCATCAAACCTGCATTGAAATTTAACCATTAAATTGTAAACCTGGAAAGTCTTAACATTTGAAAAAAACTCATTCTGCTGAAACAAACAAGTTATATTTCTTTGGTATATTTCAGTGAATTTAAATATCAGTATAAAAGGTGCTAGGAGCATCATGAGTGCCTGTTAATATTTGTTATACCTTTACAGCATTAAAGTAACCCCATGGAATTTTGTAGGTGCAAAAAAAAATTTTTAGCAATTTCTAAGCATAAATATAACAAATATAATAAACATACCTTCTGAATACATGTATTGATTTTCTACAGCAGCAATAATACTAGAGAAAATGGTTTGATGCAGGAGTGGTTTAAAATCAATTATAGCCTAAGTAAGTTAAATCACTTCTTATTTTTGAAAGCTCTGTAAGAGAATCTAGTTCCTGAACAGTAAATGAGATGAAAATGTCCTCAGAAAAATCTCATGCTTACAGGCTGTGCTGCTTATATTAGACCAAGAAATAGCTGATATTAATCTTAGAGAAACAACAAGGCACTTTTCAATACCGAAAAGCCCACCCAGCAAATGCCAGGTTAATTTAGATGAAAACATGAGAGCTCTGTTTTGTGTTTTAAAGACAACATAATATAGTAGCATTATGTGTGAATTTCAGCCTTTTTTATCTAGCAACATCCAATAAATTCTTATTGTTCTCATTTCTTTCAACTCTCTCAAGAGAAGTTGTGGTGGAAGCATTTTACTATTTTTTCCTCGTAAGATCCTCAGATCCGACCATTAGATTAGCACTGCCAAGCCTGCCTCTAAACCATGTCCCTAAATTCCACATCTACACATCTTATAAATACCTTCAGGACTCAACCACTTCCCTGGACAGCCTATCCCAATGCTTGACTGCCCTTTCAATAAGGAAATTTTCCCTCCTCTGGCCCAGCTTGAGGCCACTGTCTCTTGTATTATTTCTTGCTACTAGGGAAAAGACACCAATCTCCACTTCATTAGAGCTTACTTTCAGGTGTTGTAGAGGAGATAAAGTCCCCTCAGAGCCTCCTTTTCTCTAGGCTGAACAACCTCAGCTTCCTCAGCTGCTCCTTGTGAGATTTGTGCTCCAAACTTTCCCCAGCTTCGTTGCCCTTCTCTGGGTCTGCTCCAGCACCTCAGTGTCTTCCTCGTGCTGAGGAGCCCAAAATCCTGAATACAGGATTTAAGGCATGGCCTCAACAATGCTGAGCACGGGGGGACAATCACTGCCCTGGTCTTGCTGGCCACACTATTTTTGATACAGGCCACTAGCACAGGCCAAGGGGCCTTCTTGACCCCCTGGGCACACACTGGCTCATGTTCAGCAGGCTGCTGATCAGCACTCCCAGCTCCTTTTCCAACAGACAGCTTTACAGCCACTCTGATAATTGTAGTCAATTTTATTTGCATGTATCTGGTGAATAGATTTTTATTTGTTTAACTCACCTTTTATTCAGAAGTTGAGTTATATTGATTAATATTATTTTTTAAATCCCATATAATTATCCATAAAGAGTCAAATAATTCAAGAAAATTAGTATATTTAGAAACATGATTACTTTTATACTTCTAGCAATGATAGCACAAGATATTTATAATCACCAAAATTTTATGAAATATTTAAGGTGAGTTTTTTCTGATTAACAAACTTGTGCATAAAATTATTCGGTTTTGTTCATGCATTTTACCAGATTTTTGAACACAGGGGCAACACTTACTTTTATAAGTATTAAAAATCATCCCACTAAATATTTCCAGCTTTTTATTATTTATATTTTTAAACTATGTACAGCATTTTTGTTTATCACAATCCCTGTAAACAGTAAGGTCCAATAATATTCTTTTTGTGTTCAAAATCATTAACTTTTTTTTTTTTATAATATTTGTGTGTAGTGTATGGGCAGAAGAGAAAAAGCAGGCAGAGAAATTCCATTACAGAAGCAATCCCTGAAAAAGGAAGACTGATGATTCCAACTATCTTTGTCTGTTATGCATCATGCTAAAATGTGGAGTCTTTTGTTTGGAAATTTAGTACAGGAGCAAAATTGATTCAGGACATATTTTTCTAGAAATTGCTAATTAGTACTCTCACTCTGAATTACTGAAAGGATTTGTGCAATGCTTTGCTAATCTCAAAGAAAATTAATATATTTCATATTTTGAGAAAAGATAAGCAGAGGCACAATTTTAATTTCATATTATAATTACACAACATTACTTTCACTATGCACGTTAGATTTGCTTAAATTCCTGATGCACTTTTCTAAAGGGTGTTACCTCTTGCAGGTCTCCGAATATCAGGTAATCCTGATTATTAAAGTGGAGGAAATGTTAAGGAGTGCACATATGGCAACTTCAGTCCTTTTTTCTCTGAAATCAATTTATGACTGTCATCTCATTTGCAACTTAGGTGTCAGAAGTGATGTGCTTTGCTCTGTAGTTTTCTCAACCTTGCTACTCACAAGATGATACTCTTATAGTATAAGCTGTTTTAATGTATAATTCAAGAAAGTATGTGGTTGGCAAAAGTTCTTATCCTGGATTTTTAGTGTCTTCTTTCCTATATTTACACTCTTAGTGACAGCTCAGTACCTACTTGCTTTGAGTTTTGAAGTCATGAGGTTAAAGTCTTAAGTTGACATTTCCAAAGTCAGATGTTCTAGGATTACATTTAAAAGTTTTTCTTTAAAGTTTTTCTTTTTGCCTCCTAAACCAGGACTGAGAACACAAATTTAGCTGAAAATTTCTCTAAATAATAAAACCTTCTATCCTTACATTATGCAGGATGAAGTACCATATTCTTTGTTATGAAAGTACAAATATCTCTTTGGTTTTTCATCTGTACAGTTTTGAAAGAGCTGGTAGATTCTGAATCATGGCTGTATTGGGGTTCTTCTGCACTATTTCTCTTAATTCCCTTCAGAAATTACCACCTGAATGGTTTATATAATATTAAACGTTTTCTGACTATGTGCATCTCAGAAGACAGGAAGAACTTTATGAAATCATACAAGAATGTGATGTTATTTAGAATCCTACTATAATCTCAGTAGCAACTTTACTGAGTGAGATTCTCAGTAACATGAAGACTCCAGCTGCGTGTTCTAACCTGCTCACTCAAAACTCATTAGCATTTTCCACTATTACTTACAGAGAAAGGATATTGACATAGTTTCTTGGGCTTGAAATCATGAGTGGATTTAAAATTCAAGTAGGTCTGACAGAGTCACAGAATATCCTGGGTTGGAAGGGACCCACAAGGACCATCCAGTCCAACTCCTGTCCCTGTATAGTAATATTCTCACATCCTGTGACCAAGAGCAGTTTCCAAATATTTCTTGAACTCTGTTGGGTTTAGTGCTGTGACCACGTCCTGGGGGAACCTGCTCCAGTGCTCTAACACCTTCTGGTGAAGAATATTTTCCTAATATCCAATGCAAAACCTCCCCTGACACAACTTCAGACCATTCCCTCAGGTCCTGTCACTGATTACCACAGAAAAGAGATCAGTGCCTGCACCTCCTCTTTCCTTCGTGAGGAAATTTTGACTGCAATGTTTCTCTTTAATGTCCTCTTCCTGAGTGACCTCAGCCTCCTCATATGATTCCCCTCAAGGTCCTTCAGCAGTTTCATTGGTCTCCTTTAGATGTTGTGTAAGAGATTTGTTTTTTATGTTGTCATGCTCAAAACTGCCCGCAGTACTCAAGGTGAGGCTGCACCAGCTCAGAGCAGAGCAGGACAATCCCCTCCCTTGCCTGGCTGGTGATGCTGTGCCTGATGCACCCCAGGACAGGGTTGTTGCTCCTGGCTGCCAGGGCACTGCTGACTCATGTTCAACTTTCTATTGATTAAGATCCCCAGGTCTCTTTCCATGGTACTGATTTCCAGCATCTCATTCCCCAGTCTGTACATATACTGAGGGTTGTGCCATCCCAGGTACAGAATCCAGCACTATCACTTGTGGAAACTCATGTGGTTGGTGATTGTTCAGCCCTCTGATTTGTCAAGGTCTCTCTTAAGGGCCTCCCTGACTTTAAAGAAGTCAACAACTCATCCCATTTTTGTATCATTTGCAAACTTGCTCAGTCCCTTCCAGACCTGTGTCCAAGTCATTTATGAAGATGTTGAAGAGCTCAGGGCCAAGGATAGAGTAGGGATGTGGAACCCCACTAGTGACAAGTCACCACTCTGATGTCACCCCATTCACTGTAACCCTTTGTGTCCAACCTGTGAGCCAGCTGCTCACCATCACATGATGTGTTTATCCAGACATGTGCTGGACATTTTGTCCAAAAGGATTCTATGAGAGATAGTAATGACTGATTTATAATCAGTATTTTCATCTCTCATCAATATGTAAAGAGAAAGGAAATCCTGCACATACAATCTACTAATGTCATGTATATTGGTTATATGATTAGACTGAGTAATCTAGGTAGAATACCTCTGGAGTCTGTATTTCAGAAAAGGTAAAGAAAATTTGGACAGTGTACAGAAAACAAATTAACATGATAATGGGAAAGGGGATGATTTGTAGATATTGAAAGTTTAGATCACAAAATACCTAGACACTAGTACTCTTCCGTTGTGGTGAAATGAAGTCCTGATCATACTAAGGTGAGAAAAACAGTCCAAGAAATTACAGAATTACCAATTGATTAATGAGAGAAAATACTTCACAATCTTCACAATGTATTGAAAGTACCTAGGGGGATTTTTTAATTCTTTCATTAACAGATTCCACCCACAGGTCTTTGCTTTCTGCCTTCTCATCCATCCACTCATCATCTGGTCTTTTGTTGAGAGTCAGAAACAAGTTTGTTCCAAGAACTGATGCTTTGAAATTTAAGATTCTTTGACAGTTTAGGGGTTTTATTACTAAAAAACATTATTCTTTTTAATCCCAACCAAAGCTGGCACCTAAAGGACTAGGAAGTCCATGGCAACCGAGTATAGAGACTTCTCATTATATAGAAAAAATAGATTAAATAAATAGAAAAAACAGAGATAGAATTACATATATCTTTTAAAAGAACTTAAGAATCTACTTCTGTTTCAGAACAAAACAAAAAGAACAATTTTCTTTTAACTGTCTTCTGTGAACAGAAATATCTTTCTGCTCATAACTCAAAGAAAAGTTTTGGTTTTATTTAATGGTCAACATCCAGAAACATATTTTTCTAATGGAAACTTGAAAAATTTGACAAGATTGAATAAACTCTAAAATGAGTGTAAAATCAAATATCAAGGATTGATCTCAAAACAATAGAAGGGTTTTGTAGATGAAACTGTGTCTAGTGACAAACTACTTGATTTAAATATCAGAACCAATTGGTTGAAGTTTTGTTACAAAAATATTCATAAAATCAAAAAGTACTGTAAATGAAAATTTCACATTTTATTCTTAGATGACTCTTTTAATATCTTCTCAACATCAGGAAATGTTAAATTATCTGAAGTGTCTGCCAATAGTATAATATCAAAATCCTGTTACTCTAAAAGTAAAAACAAACAAGTATTCTGTCTTTCATATTCTTAGGTCTATATCATGCGGGCAGTTATTGCCTTATTTCCAGCTACACTAACCCTGATTTTATCTTCCCTAAATTCCAAAAATATACTGATATTTTTATCAAAAAATTGGACCGTTTTTAAAGAGCAGTCTTTATTTTATTATGACCTGATTAATTTGAACAGATCACAGAATATTGGTGAAGCACACCAGTCAGAATCCCATGGCAAAATTGAGACATCCAGTTTAAAAATTCCCATACTTCGATTTACTTATTGATATTTCTGTCATTTTTTATGCAAACAGAAGAAAACATTGAGAATCAGATTTTCTGGAGTTTCCATCTGTTTAAAATCAGTAGCTTTTTGCTGCAAAGTGCGAAGTAGATTATATAAGGTTTTTTTAGAAACACCAGGAAAGCATTAGGATAATATAACAACTCTATATTTACAATATAAAATATTTTAACACAAATTATAATTTATTAGAAACTGAAGACGATTAACATAGGAGTTTACTGTACAATTGCTGTGAAAATTCTCTCAAGAATTCATGTCACTCTTCTTTCACTGCATTTTGTATCAAGAATATATTCAACCAAAGTATCAGTTAATTTTTAAAATAATCATAATTATTTTTATGTGTATATATATAATAAAAAGGTGAGTTTTATCTGTTAAAGAAATCTAGGCCTGTATATTTTGTCTATCTCTTCAATCATTTTTAGCTGTTACAAGGCATGCTGACAAGCTGTAATTTAGCAAAACAAGACATGTCATTCTTTGTATAAAGAGAAGAAGAAGATAAAAAAGAAGGTTGGAGACTTAATTTCCTGTAAAAATTACAAGAAGCATGTGGCTGCTATGAAAATTGTGCTGGTCCTTCCAATGAAAGACCTGGAGCATATTTTTGCAAGAACATCTATCTATAAGAATTTGGGTGGAGGAGGGTAATAATAATACTCTATAAAAAAAGTTTTGAGAAAATAAGGTGAATGAGTCAATTTGTTTTTCTAATACAACAAACGCACTTTATTAAGTTTGAATTGGTTTGTGTAATTTGATGAAAAGTAATTTGATGTTTCAGACTAACTTTGAATTAAGGTGTAAAAAAGTGTCTTTTTCTTGGGATTATGGGTTTCTTTTGGAAAATATAGTCCATTTGGGAGTCAGGTAGAGATAATATTTTCACTTGTTCTCTATTGCACTTTATTTAAAAGGTGGTTGCTGTTATTGCACTGTCCTGAAAAATCTCTTTCATTTTTTTATGTCTGATTCTCTGTTTCAGTTTTACCTGGACTGACTTATTTATTGAATTCCTTTTGCTATTGTGAATGGTTTAGTTTTTAGGGTTTTTTCATCTAGTTGGGTTTTTTCCTTTTTCTCATTGTGATTCACAAGAGACACCGCTTCAGTTTTACATCTCAGCATAGGTTTGTCCTTTTCATTGATTTTGCATTTTTATGTTTGCAGTTCCGAAACCAATTAATAAAATCTTAACTCAAAGTCTAAACTTTAAGAAGTGGTAAGTTATTTCAGTAAAAAAAGGAAAACACATGCAAACTCCATTTTTCTGAGTATGGAGACACAAAAGAAATTGAATGGAAAATATTCACAATAACAGCAGATGAGAGAAATTACACCAAAAAAGATGATCTGGGGTGGTGTGGTCCAAACAGTAATGGAGTCTGACAACACATTATAGATCAAAGTTTTACTGAAGCAGTAGGAGACATGAGCAGCAACTTTCTTGTGTGGCAACTCAGTCCCTGATAGCTGAGGGTCATAAGTGATACCATTTCTCCAGTGGACTGCCAGGGGCACTTGGTGTTTGGATTATCTGGCCACAACAGCCAATAAAGCAGTAACAATATTGAAGAGATGCAGATACAAGTGTTTGGAGATGAGAATGGTAGACAGAAGACAAATTTTACTTCTTCTTGGTTGATACTATTACCTCTATGTTTCTCACTCTGAGGTCTTTGGATTCTCTCTAACTGAAGATGTCACTGCAGATGTCTAAGTGTATTACTGATAATTATACAACATTGGGTGCTGCCAAAGATGCATTTATATCCTTCATCTGTTTGACACTAAACTAGAAAACATCCTACTATATTAAGACTGTTAATAAAGATGTTTAGTCAATCAGTCTGTAGAAGCCTGGAAATGATGGTGAAATTGAGATACAAGATGTTTAAACCCAATAATGTCTGCATCAGAAGTCTTTGAGATGGAACATTTTGATGTATTTCTCCAGTACAGAAATCAGTGAATCTGAATCTATGTGTTATTGTAATAAAAATAAAAGAGTTACCTGGCCATGGTCCCTTATGGTTTTCAAAATATGTTCCTTTACATGGTTTTGTTTTCCATCCATACTGTGTATGTAATCCATGGGTAATAATTTTTTTTTCAAGTTCTGTCCCTAAAGTGATATTTTTGACTTACTTTAACATTACTCATCCATTCCAAATGAAACACTGGTATTTTTTCTACTAATAACCAAATTTATGAAAAAGTTAGAATAATGATAATATTGGTATCTAATTGAATTTTTCCTAGAAAGTAAAAATGCTGAAAAGGATTTCAGATGAGCATAATTTACTTCTAATGATTTTGGGGTTTGTAGAAGATTGTTGAAATGTCCTGCTCATAAAAAAAGAAAACATTCTGCTTGCTAGTCAGCTCCAAGTATCAGATCTTTCCTTGAGCAATACTGAAGAAAGGTGTTTGGTGTTTTTCTTGGGAGAAAGCCACGTGTCATCAGCTCTGCATTAGGGATGACATTTGATTTCAGACATCAGTCATATCAGTGTCAACACCTGTGAGATCTCTCCGGGAAACATTGCAAATCAAAATATTAGCATTCATTAGTTGTACACATCAAACAGCTGTTCCTAGAGTTAAAACAGAAAAAGGAAGTGAAGGAAAATTAAAAAACAAAACAAACATATAAAATGATGTATTGCTGGCATGAAAATGTTACCAGAGACCAAAACTTGTCATAATGACTGTTAATGAGAGCATGCACTGAGAAAGAATATAAAAAGAGGCTGAGACAAGACTCTAATAATAATTATAAAGGAATTCAAAGAGAACATGTTTAAACAATGCAAGGAATGATCAATGATTTAAGTATCATTCAAGACAAGTAAGATCAGCAAAGGTGAGCCCCAAATGATAGCACAGACTATCTAACAAGATCTGATAATTAATGATGACAACTCTGGCAGAAGTTTCTACATTTAATAAATAAATCTTATCAGAGACTTAGTTAAGAGGTTGTTTGCAGAGTAATTTCTCTGTCTTCCCGCATCAAGACGGTTACAAGACATGCTATTGATCAACACCTAAATACAGCAGATGCATTAAAATTTTAGTTATTAATAAATTGCTTCATAGGTCAGCAATCATAAGACAGATAAAGAAAAATTTTGTTAAATTTGTTAATAAAGTATTATGTAATCATATTCTCTTTATTGCATTCTCATTGGAATGTGAGATTGGCAATGAAATTTCTTAGACCTACTTTCTGAAAGAAGGTAAAAAAAAAAATAAATAAAGTTTAAAAAATCCTGCTGTGGCTTTTGGTTTGATCCTTTTCAAGATTTTATCTTCTTTGAGTAATATTTTAAGTATTTACTACTATTCTAATTCTTCCTTCATTGGATTCTTCATATCACATATTTTACTCTAAACACATTTTACAACTTATGTGTAGATCAACTTTTATCTGCCTTATTATAATGAGAAACTATTACTAAATAAGCTTTATTAGCTCTTCATCTAGTGTACCAGTATTTGAAGACAGGTTTTTTAGACCAAGACAAAAATATTGTTTTATTACTGCTCTTCCAGATATTAAACTGGAAAGATTCCTGGCTTTTTCAAATCAAGACTCTTAGGCATTGTATTTCAGCAATTTTTAGATAATACTTTTTCAAAGTAATATTTTTTTGCTGGAAGCTTCAGACTTATTTAATGCTGTTTACATACTTCAACTTATCGAAGCCAGTTCTGCATTCCCAACTTGCTTGGTTATTTTTTCCTGGTGGCGAGGTTGCTATGATATTTCTCTACATAGTCTAGTGCTGTTCTTGAGCTTGTTCTAGTATTTGTTCTCACACTGTCTAGCATTTTGAACAGCATTAGTCACACATTGATTGACATTGATTATTTTAATTTGTATTTTTTTTGATTATATTACACCTGGCTCAGTAACATATTCCTAGAAAACATTCATTACGGAGAATGGAATTTTTCTCTTCTCAGTCTGTATAGCAGTTATTGCTTGTGTCTTTTAAAACATCACTGACACCTGATTCTGTGAAACCACTGTAGAGATGTTCCATTTCCAGGTTGCTTGGATTGGATTTTGCTTGATAATAGACCACAAAAATAGGTAGATGGACTTATTTGTGATTTGTTTTGATGAAGCAAATTCTGGTCCTACAGTTGAAATCTTGGTTTCTTTAGATTCAGGAAAAAGATTCAACAGTTTCAGTAGAGAGTTCTTTTCCATATGTATTTAGTATGGAAGAGGCTTGACTGACATACTCTGCATTAACTTCCTTCAGCCTTATAAAATACCTGTAACTGTAGAACTTCCACTGCTTACCAGACCTTAGAGAGGCATATCCTGACAGAGATTCAATGTCTTCAGCTTCAAATTCTACTGAAGCTGAAGGGATTAATAAACACCCAGCACAGGATTAACTCTGCAATAATTAAAAGAAAAAGAGAAAAAAATTATTTGAAGGCATTGAAAAATGTTGACAGAATATACAGTGAAGTATTTTTGATTTGTATCCACTTCAGGTCTAAATGTATTATAATTTCTTAAACATTACTTGAATTCGCCTTATTCCTATATTTTTTTATTTCTGAATAACAATGTAGCAATGAGTATGTATCATAGAAAAAGTAAATTTATTCCCTTTATGTCTACCTTGCAGTTAAAGGTAATCTTAGTTACTTTTTTCAAAATTTGACACTGACAAACTTGAAGATGTCCAAAAGACATTTCAACTCATCAAGTGTAATGGTCAAGAAAACAAGTTTATTAACAGTACTCACACTTCCTTTTAGACTCAGCAGTGGTAGACTGAACTAGGGTTCTTCCTTTTGTAGGAATTGGGTTTCAATTTGAAATCAATAATGTCATATGACGTCACTGCTTAGTAATCCCTAGACTGTCTGACAGATTTGAGTACAAGAGAGCTTCATAAACTTTATATGGTGATAATGAATTTACTGAAAGCTGAAGAAATGATAAAGTATGGAGGGCTATAGGATTTCAAAACTGTCTTTAGTACATATTCCTGTAGCCTCGGACACCCTTTGTCGCACCTGCATGGTTTCCATACAATGCTTATGGTTATTTGATTCGCTAATTAAAAAATGGTGATCTGGTTTTACTACAATAAATAAGAGTAAACAAATTAAGAAAAAAAAACAAAGTACAGCTAGAACTCCTGCTGGCTGTCCATAACCCTATCACAAATTACTTTAATATTCATTTCCTATAATTAAGCTGTATTTAAATATTAAATTCATAATTTTAATGTGATTTTGTTCTTAGAGTCATTCTGGGACTTTCCTCCTGTTACTGTGTAACAACATGAAAATATGCTGGAACAAAATTTTCTTCCAGTAAGTACAATATAGTTTAATCATTTTATTATCTAGACCATCTCAAAAAATTCTGGCTTATTCTCAAACATTACCATCTACTTTTCCTTGCCCTCTGACTAAGTTTAATACTGTCTGACAAGGTTCTTTTAGATGACCCATGCATGGAGGATATAATACTTAGTATCAAATTTACTTGTTAAAGATAATTGATTTTACGGAAGATTTCTGATTTAGCAGAGTAATATAAAAAATGTTACATAATGCAATACAAATGTAAGGATTTTTGGTAAAATACATCAATTGCTATACAGAGTTCAATCACATTACCAATGTGTTCATATTAGCTGTCTCTATAATACTTTCAATGTAGTGATGCTGGGTGTGTCCTGTGCTTTGAATGGCATAGATTTAACTATTAATATGCTCCAATCTCCACTCCTAGTCTGTTTGGGTTAGGTCATAAGTTTTAACTAATTCCTCCCCTTCCTCCTAATCTGGCTAGAAAACAAGGGGTTCCTGCTATAGTCATTCATAAAACATGTATCTCAAACCCCAGCTTACATGGTCAAGGAATTTCCATAATAACCTGCATCATTGATCCTTTTGAATCAGAACTTAAAGATTATAATGCTCTCCTCCACTTGCCCCTGCTATGGATTGTATTTATTGTACAGTGCTCCAGCTCCCTATGGAGGTTTACAGATGAGCCAGTCATTCCAGGGCTATATCTGCTGCAGCACAGATTAGTCCACAGCCACAGTTCCATTGAGCTGCCCATGTTCCGGTGTGGCCTTGCTCATGGGCCACAACACCTTCAGAGATACACCAGTTCCTGCACAGCCTTACCCACAGCAACCATCCCTTAAGCTGTGACCCTGCTCCAACACATCCATACCCATGGCTGGAGTCCCTCTGCAGGTGTTCCTACTCTGTCTTGGGCTTATTTGTGGTCACACGCTTTGAGATGCTCCAGCATGACCTCATGCACAATCGCTGGTGCTTCAAAGTGAGCTCACTGCATCATGGACTTCTCCACAGCCACAGATGCCTTGTGATGTACCTTCTTCTGCTGCAGTATGGACTTATCCTTGGTCCACAGGCCCTTCAGACATACACCTGCTGTGACACATAACAACCACAGCACAGGTGCTTTCAGAAATACCTGCCCTGGCTTGGACTTGTCCATGGCCACAGACACTTTGGAGGGTCCTGCTCGCAAGTGAAGTCACCCATAGGTCACGGCCCCTTCAACTTGAATTCACACTGAAGCTTCAGCCTGTTCTCTACAGGCACACAAGAATAGCAGCAGAGGTTAAAAGAAGCACTACACAAATAGCAAGGTAAACAAGCTCAATGTCAAGCATAGAAGCCAGGCAGTTCATACCTGAAACAGCAATAACATCTATGAATTTGATCCAGGACTTTCCAATAAAATGTGTCATTATGTCAAACTCTTTGAGTCCCATGTTGGGTGTCAAAAAGGACTGTCATGGTTTAATCCCAGATAGCAACCAAGTACCATGTAGCTGTTTGCTCCCTCTTCCACAGCAAGGTGTGGGAGAAAATCTGAAAATTAAAAGATGAAGACCTTATGCATGGAGATAAAAAACAGTTTAATAGGCAAAGCAAAAGTTGCAGGTGCAAGCAAAGCAACATTTGGAATTCTTTCACCACTTCCCATGGGCAGGCAGATGTTCTGTCCTCTCCAGGAAAGCAGGGCTCCATTGTGCATAGTCGTGGCTTGGAAGAAAACATCATCACTCTAAACACCTACATGTCGTTATTCCTCTCCCAGCTCTTCAATGCTGATCATGATGTCATAGGGCATGGAACTTCCCTGTGCTCTGTTTGGATCAGCTGTTCTGATTGTGCCCCCTCCCAGCTGCCTGTGTATCCCCAGCCTCCTTTGCTGCTGAGGCGGGGTGAGAAGCAGAAAAGCCTTGACGCTATGTCAGCACTGCTCAATAGTAACAAAACCATCCCTGTGTTATCAGCACTGTTTTCAGAATAAATGCAAAACTGTCCCATGATAGCTACTTGAAGAAAATCACCTCTACTCCATACTAAACCAGCACACACATACTTTCCTATTTTCACATTTTCTAATCTTTGTCACTAATCTGCAATTATGCAAACTCTAGAAATCCTAATGTAATATTTTGCAAATAATTGAACAAATTAAGATGCAGCTGAAGCATTAAGCGGTCATGTCTCATATGAGTACAAGTTTGATAAAATATTGACTAAAGTTTGATCCATACTTCTTTTAATCATTCAAATACATGTATATTTAAAAAAATAAGATTCTATGGATGAAGTGTTTAAAACTGCTTACTAAAGCATTAGTAAGTATTCTTTAGAAATATGAATGTATTGAAACTGTATAAATCTATGCGTTTATCAGCTCCAGGTGAAACAGATTAATTAAAATAATAAAAAAAGTTATTTAACTTTGTAACATACAACACGTAATTTGGAACATATTCAATATCTTTCTCAAATATTTATTATCAAAGAACAGATTTTTAATTTTAACTATTCCCAGAAAAATGTTCACAGATGAAGCTGAGAAGGCAGCTATATTTTTCAGTCATAATTTCTGCAATCCCTGAGAGAAATAACACCCATTCTGTAAATTTCAAAGGAAGTTGCTTTGTTCCTCCAATTTATTTAAGTCTTATGGGCTCTGGGCATAAATTGAATGTTCTAAAGTAGACAGGCAATTAAAGAAAGAACTTCTTAAAAGTGACTAAAATATTATTTGTAGGAATAACAATTATATCTTGCTTAATACTGCAAAAATTATGCCAACCAATATTTTCACTTCATAAAACACTAACAATAAATCATTTGGCCTAGGTCAAAGGTCTTTCCTTATATAGTTATGCAGTGTGTCTGCATAACATGTTGCTAGCATAAAACATCAACAAAAATGAGAATAAAATGTAAACTGCTTAGCTATAGTTTCTCACGTGGAAGTCAGCATATCTGTCTATGTACAATTTCAGTAAATCATTATTTCCTAATGATCAGCAGCTTCAGTTTTTTGTTTTTTTTTTTTTTTTTTGTTTTGGTTTTTTTGGTTTTTTTTTGGTTTTTTTTTGCATATTTACTAGGTTTGGGGGCTTTTTTGGTGTTCATTTTGTTAATAAAGTCATATGTGCATGATTACTTTTCCTAACATTTAATGCCATTAAGGCCAGAAAAGCATAAAACTGAGACTTTCAACAGGACATTTGGCTTACCCACATTGCTCCTTTTTATCTCCTGATCTTAGAAGGTATATTGCTATGTTAAGGTATGTTTTGGTTAGTAATACAATACATATTACCTTGCTCACTTTTTCTATTAGCTCACTTTTTCACAGATCTAAGAAAAATTTATGCATATCTAAAGATACTTCATCTTACTGAGTCAATCTGATAACTACTAAAATTTCTCATTGTTCTGATGCCACTAATTATTAAAGTGCTACTAAGCAAAACTAAATGTTATATATAGATTAGAGTGAAACAATAATACTAGACATTGTATGCAATAAATTATGAGTTTTAGAAAATGCAGAATGTGCTAAGACCTAAACTGAACATGAATAATTCCTAATATACTTATTCCTTCACAAATCATTCTTTATAATTACAATGGATGATTTTAACATTGCTACAACACTAATTTGCTGAAGGCATTGCGTAAACTTTGCATAGCTTTATCTTGTGAAAAGTAGAAAGCTGAGAATCTAGTCATTAAACCAAAACTAAAAAAGGAGGCTTTCAGAGGGACTAATTCTCTTTAATACTATGTCCAAATAATCAGCTAAATCACTTTAACCTAAAAAAAAAATCCAAAAAAGTTTGGCAATAATATTAATTCTTCTGTTCTTGTACAATGTCAAAATTATTTATATGTGCATTGTGAAGAGTTCCTGCTTAAGGAGCTAGTTTTTCAGTGCTCTGTCAATAAGAAAGAATAAACAATCAAACTCTTACACAAAAATCTTTATTGATTCAACTGAATTTATTCTCTTCTGGAGATTAAGGCATTGTAACTACAAGGTATTAATGTTACTAGGGGCTTTTGAAAGATAGTAGAATCAGGAAATTACCGCAGGTTGTCCAATATCAACGTATTTGCATAGAAATATATACATGTACTATAGAATACTTGATAGACTGGAAATGATAACCTGAATTTCCACCTTCAGAAAGAAGACTACAATCACATATACTTGTTTGCCCAATGAAGCTTTCTTTTCTTTCTTTCTTTCTTTCTTTCTTTCTTTCTTTCTTTCTTTCTTTCTTTCTTTCTTTCTTTCTTTCTTTCTTTCTT
>VZUI01068021.1:0-19456 GCA_013401135.1 Cettia cetti | reverse complement strand
CCCCCCCCCCCCCCCCAAAAAAAAAACAAAACCAAAAACCACAGGAAACCCCACCAAACAAGCAAACAAACCCCCAAACCCACAAACTCTCCAAACTGCACTGTAAAGTAGATAATATTTCCTGCCTGAATTAGGTGTGACACTAAAGAGACCATGATCTTTGCTAGTCAAATTGCCTCAGCAACAGCAGAGGTTGAAATAATAAGTCAGGATAGTATAAACACAGTTAAAGCTGTGCACTCAAAGGTCTGGTTTCCAGATGATCAAAGAGAAACTACAAAAGCTGTGTGAATAAAGAGCTCCCTCTCAACAAACACCAACTAAGCAAGAAAAGCTTTCTTCTTTTCTAGGACAGCATCCCTGCTCACAGCGAGTGCTCTGCAGCAGGAGCTGTGTGCAGCCACTGCAGAAAGGCTGAACCAGAAGTTGCTGCTCTGAGTGCAGGAGCTGCTCCCAAATCCAGAGTGGATCCAGGACTGGGCACTGCTCCTGTTTGTGCAGCAGGAGGAAGAGAGCACCAGGATATTGAATTTATGTTGGGTACTGTCTCAGCAGCCTTTAAACTGTTCAAATATATTTCCTTCTATCCCTTCACAAATTTACCACTTCCTGAACCTTCATGACCCTCAGGGAAGCATTCCCTGTCCTGGCTGGCTGTGTACAGCCATGAGTTCAAACACACACTGAGGAGCTGCTGAGTTCCAGACCAAGTGCTGCAGCCCCAAACAGAATCTATCACCCTTACTGGACAGGTACTCAGGGCAAACATTGCTTCAGCCTCACCAAAAACTCCTGTAATCCTCCAGCTCCAGCAATTATGAAGCACCACACAGAGAAAACACTTGACTGTGCAAAAATCAAAGTTGAATTCAAAAGAAAGTGGGGCTTGAACAGCCTCTGCCTGCTGTTCTCAGAGAGAGATGCCAAAACAACATCAGGACAGGAATGGAAAGTTTTCTGAATAGCATTCCATCAAGAGCAGAGTCGGGACAATACCTAAAGGCCTCTTAACTATTCCTGAAAGAATTCAGAGAAACCTGAACTGAGTGGCACCACTATTGAACAAAGTTCAATATTTATTCTATTTATTCTCTTGATCCAAGGGCCCTCTTAACAGCTAGCATTTGAAGAGATAAGAATCCTTGTGGTGAGAGGCCATGGCACTTGAAACATGAACCTTGACAGTTCTCCTTACTTTGCTATTGTTTTTAGTTGCAATAATATTAAGCAACAAACTGGAGGCCAGCATTATGAGTTACTATTCTGGGGGAGGCTCCTAAAATTTAGCAGAACTGCCAAGCAAGACTGCAATTGAAATTTACATTGTTTTGGTTGCCCTTTTGGTTTTTTTTTGGGCACGCATTGATTTAAGCAAAGCTAAAATTTAAATAAAATCACATCCATACAATTAACCCTTCTCTCCAGTCTTATTAGATCTTATTTCCCAGATTTTTTTTTTTTTTTTCCCTGAGCTGTGATGTGTATTACTCTTTATGGAACCACTGGGAATAGAGTTGGTAAGACAGTGAATGAGAATACTCCAGTTCCATTTCATGTCAATGTGTAATACAAATCAGGAACCAAAAATACAACATCTTACTGCTCTCAGCTACCTGCACCTCCACACTACACTGACATGGAGGATGGCACACACCGCTCCCTGCCAGAATAACTACAGGAACTAAAGCAGGATCACTGAAAGCCGCTGGTCTGGCACATGAAGTGCAGCACATGTGAATTCCTAAGGAGAGGAGGAGCAGTAAACACTCTGGATTGATCCAACTTCAGGAGTGATCCCCCCTTTGAACCCTCTTTCTTTTGAGGAACATGTAATACTTGGCAGTTCCAGATTACTCTTCCAGGCCAAACACACAAGTGCTGTTTACAAATGCAAGGGGTTTCCAGAGGAAAGGCCAAAAGTGACATTTTTATTCCTGGCCAGAACCAGCTGCTCTGTTCTGCAGCAATGCTATGAATTACATGTTGCTCTCTAGTCACAAGACATCACTGACTCACAAAACAACTCACACCCCTTTCTTTGCCTCCTGTCCAGTGTGGGAGGAGGAGGAGGATGGAGAGCAGAGGTTCTTGGCCAGCCACCATGCTCTGCCCTGCTATCACTCTGAGTAATTTGAACAATATCTACTTAACAAATCCCTTCCACTCTGATTCTCCTCTTCTCTCCAGTTATTTGTTTGTTTTTGCTCAGCTCAAACTGATTATAAAATTAGTGTTTGCCACTGAATCACAACACAACTCCCCAGTGCATCAGAGGAACACTGGGCACAAAAATGTCAATGGATTATTCTTGATCAGTGGAGAAAGCTAATGCCACAACAATGAACTTCAAAAAGTTTCTTTAAAAAAGTTTCCAAGAGCCCTCATCAATACAGCTGGGCACATTACAAACCTGATAAATTAATGCACCGAATAAGCCACAAATAAAGCTAAATATTGCAGGATCAGTGTTGCTTAAAAATTATGCTGGGCATCAATGCATTTGCTTTTGTTTTCTCTCTGTCTGGTGTAGCTTTGATACATTTTTTGCTCCATGTTGCACTTTATTTCATTTACCATGTAAAAGAAAAGACAATAGAACAATATTGAATGCAAGACTTTTTTTCTGTCTCCTTGAAAATTAGAGCACTATAAAAACATTAAAATTGATATTAAATACAAGATGATAGTAGGAGCCTGCTCTGCCTGTAGTTCAGACCAGAGCAGGAACTCTGGCTGTGTATAATGCATCTTGATAATAAGCACATGTGAAAGTAGCTGTTAATTAGAGCAACAACTGGGTCACTTGAAATTTCAGATCAAGGAAGCTAATCACACCATTTACCATTAGACCTCATTGGTATTCACAGGAATGTTTATAAAGCCTCCCAACATTAGAGTTTAAAACTGCTCTCTGCCCACCTTGGAGAGCTCATCTGGACCAAAAGCTTTCACTCCTTTAGCACAGCTCATGCCAGTGCAGATACAGGAGTTCATCTTAAACAGTTATACTGAATTAATCATGCAAAACAATCAATTATGAGTTGAAGGTTAGGTAAAGCTCAGAAAGCTTTAAGTTAGCCTGTACATTTAAGTCATGTCCTTAGGCTATGATAAAAAAGTGCCACCAGGTTGAAGTCAGAGCAGCAAGGAAGGTTCAGTGGGAGCAGCAGACAGACTCCTGAGCTGTCACTGCCCTTATTTATAGCTTGATGTACTCCAAATAATCTCTGCTCAGGGCTCATATCCCAACTTTCTTCACAGCCTTAAATAACCTGGGCCACGCATGTTTCAAAGTCTGTTTCTCAGACTGAAATAAAAGCAGAAAAGTGCTTTTAAATGATTTTGAGCAGGCTGTGAGTTCTGTGTCTTTGCAGGTCATTTCTAATGCACCAGAATGCCAGCCACACACGGCCACTGGTGAGAGCAGGGGTAGCAGGAGAGGAGGAGAGGGGGTGACTGTCCAAAAAGAGATTTATAAACCAGGACTGGGTAACACAAAACACAATGAAGAGCATCATTATTTTCTTTAAAAGAAATACTGATGAAGCACAATGTGTGGAGGGAGGTGGGGAGAGCAATACTGATGAGTCAATTTACCTTTAAAAACACTGGGATTTTTTTCAGTATAATTTGATTTAAGTGACACCAGATTAGAAAGCAAAAGCACATCAAGAAACATGAAAATAATTATAATTCAAAGCAGCACCTTGTAATGAAAATCACTGCCATGAGAAAGGAAAACTTGAAAAATGGCATTGATGCTTTATTTTTTAACATCAAATGGAAATCCAAAGTTAGGGTGTGTTTCCAAATGGAAGAAAAAAACCCCAAACCAACCAGCCTTTCTAGAGATAAAACCCCCATAGTTTTTAATATAATTTTTATAATTTTGTATAATTTTTCATTTAAATAATTCAGGGAAAGACATTAATGGGTACCTGGGGACTGTACCAGGTTGGCAGGGCAGATAAGTTACACGCAGTGGTTATTGTGAAGTTCAAATATTGAGTAGAAAAGGGTTAAAATACACAGGCCTCCTTAATCATTAGGATTATCATTCATTGTAAATATAATGTATAATGGCCAGAGGCTCTAATATGAATGAGCTTCATTACTCTAAATGCTTTATTCCAGAACAGTGACACGCTGCTTTGCATTTAGAATTTACAAGGCAGTGAAACAGATAAGAGGTGAGAAACGTCTCAAGAAATGATTTTAGTCAGACTTGGATATTTCTTTCTCTAGCCACACAATGACTAATTTATTCACACTATTATGTTTTAACAAGCCTTTCTTTTGAAACTTTTTTATGACTCTTAGACTAAGGAATTACTAGGGATTCAAAAAAGGAGAGTGGCAAACATTTTCATCTTAGTCTTAGCAAGGAAGTGGGAGATATTGTATCTTTTATTGTTATTAGATGATCTAAAAATAATCTGGTTTACTTGGTTTAACAAACATCAGGATGTTGGCATTTCGTTGTTTTAATCCTGTTTCCTCGTTCTATTTCAATTCTTTCAGCTGGCATGAAGCACCACTTTTTGTGAAGAGACTGCCTCACACCCAAGCACCCAGGGCAGGTCACAAACCCCAAAAGAAAATACTGCAGGCCTGCAAAACCTGGTTCAGCCAATGAAACATTCATTTAACAGCACTGCTCAGTTAGGGAGCCAGCCTAAAGGTGGCAGAATGGTCAAGAGACACCCTCGGAGTGTCCAAAGTGCAACGTGTCCACACAGTACATTTAAATTTCAGCGTGACCTTTTGTCACAGCAGATAAGCTGTGAAAGCCATGGGGGATCTCTGGGACAGCAGCAGAATTTACACCAAAAACTGTGTTTAGTGTAACAGGAACGTCACAGGAGTTGTGGAAGAAGATGTACCTAAATTTAATAGGTTACAGACATGTTTTTGTCTTTAAGTGTCACATTTTGCTATGACATGGAGGCATCCTAAGCACTGAGCTCATCTCTAGACATGAATGTGTAATACTGGAATAGAAAGATACATGGAAGTTTCACTGAACCACATACCCTGCTTTGAAAATGCCCACACATTTACTTGAAGAAAGAGCTGGTGGCCTCCTCACGTTATATTTAAAAACAATGTTTTCCTTGATTCAAGGGAGAAAATACAAACAATAAAAAGAAATGAAAACTTCCTTTGTTCTCAAGGCACTGCTACCTCTTGAAAAGCTTGTCCTTCAGGTACTATTGCAATATTTCAGCTTTGACAGCTGCTCTGTTGAGACATGACAACTGATAAAACAAAGCTTTGTCACTCCAGCTCCAGTACAATGCAATGCAGTCACATGTCAGCAAGAAAAGAATTGAGGACAATATGTGATGCATTGTTCTTGCATAACTTGTTTACCAGAAGTCCCATTACAAGTGTGGGGAGGACCAGCTGAAGCATCTAGATATGCTGATGGAGTTAATCTAAGGAATGGCTGGATGGACAGGAACACTGCAGAATGTACTTTAAGACAAGTATATTCTTTATACTTGCAAGTCATGCAGGCACTGCTGATGCTTAGTAAACAGCAAACAAACAAACAGAAAGCTGCTATTTTTCTGTCTCCAACAATATTTCTGTTTATATAGAAATTTGCCCTGCCTTCAGGCCTGCCTTTCCCTCTCTATTTGCATGTGGGATTACAAGGGAATACTCATCATGTGCTATCAATAAATGTAGGTCAATTAAGCAACACTCAGATGACCAAAAAGCTTTTGGTTGGTTGGGGTATTGTGGTTTTGTTTTTCCTTTCTTCTAGTTAATGAAGGCTCTTATACTTTCCCAAACAAATACTAGAATCAATCAAGAAATCTTGCACTGGAAAAGCATCTTCAGAGATCTGCAGCATTTAAAGGGAGCAGACACTAAAAGCTGTTTAACACGGTCACTAACACAGGAAAAAGGGAAAACGAGAGGTCAGCAGCCTGGGCACAGGATCTCCACCTCCTGAGAGATTGTACACAACCAACAAACACCCTAAAATAACCAGCTCCTCACAGCCCTGACACTGTTTCCTCTCTGAAATCACACACACTATAAAAATCCACAGGGGAGCATCCTCTTGTTGGAAACAATCTCAGAGTGGAGCAAGGCTGGGGAGCACAGGGACCTCTGGCACTGCTGGAGCTGCACGTGGGGCAGTGAGGAGCTCACTGAGTGTCAGGGCTCCCTGAAAAGGCATTTACTGCCAAATCTCACCACATTACAGAAATAAAAAATCAAACTGGATATATCTAGTTCTTTTATACTGAACGATGTACAATATTTACCAACAACCAACAAATGACCTAAATATGTTCCTCTTAAATTAAGTAATCCATCTGTCAATAGCACAGACTAGATTCTGCTTATGTTTTAAAGAACATTTTGCATAGCATTGCACTTACCCTTAGCTGTTCTCTTTCACAACTCATCTGTTGTTTTGAACCCTACAAGGGGAAAAAAGAAAAAAAATGCCAAAATAACTTTGAAAGCATAACATTCTTGCCACAACAAAGCTGCTATGTCTATGCATCTTGCACATATAAATAATGGGAATGCAGCCATTTATCTAAACACAATATTGTCCTGTGCAACCACACAGAATCATTACTGCAAAAAAAATTTTTTTTTTTTTTTTTACTTATAACTTCAATTTACAAAATTCAAAATGAAATTAACACCAGAACCTACAACAAAACTGAAGTAGAAAAGAATCTTGGTTAGATTTTAAACACCTCATTGGCAGTCCAGCTCTGGAAGAAGCTTTCCTCCTTTTGTGTTCTATCACAAGCCTGTTGTGTTTGTGAATATCCACTCCTTCAACACTGTGACCTATTCACAGCACAGCTCAGGAATAAAGATACAGAAGCTTCAAATCAGTGATAAAACACTTTCCTATGAAAATGTCCAGCTCTAATCTTGTGTCAAAGTCACTCTGAAGGTTATTTGATTCCACAGCATTTTGTTTTCCCATACTGCTGTTAGTGCTCTGCCAGATTTACAAGAAACACCGTTCAGAGCGTGAGAGCTGCTGAGCAGCACCTCGCTCCCTGTGACAGCACACACGGGGCAGTGGCAGCACCTGGGACATCCCAGCCCTGCCTAAAGGAAGAGGCTCCTCCAGGAAGAGCTCTGGGAACAACCAGAGCCCTGAAACACCCTGCTCCCAGCCTGCCCTCCCTCCCTGCTGTCTGGCCCAGCCATGCCTCTGGAACCAAACTTCCAAAGCTTTGCTCGGGAAGGCACGCGGGTGCTGATTTGCCCATGTGGAGAGAGGGGGTTTGTGTCTGGTTGGGTTTTGCTGTTTTAGAAATAATTTTAGAATAATTTTAGAATCGTTAGGGAGCATCATTAGCCTTGAAAGTGTCATCACTGTCAGTTCTGTCATTAGTGTAGATGGCAAACAATCCATAAAACATGAAATCGGATGCAATGTTTTTCTGAGGATATCTTCAAAGGTTTGGAACACACTTATCACTACTTTGTGTTTAGAAGCAGTTAAAACACCAACCAATACCCATTTGTATAAGCTATTTTTACTCTGTAGTGATAATGAGAATGGCAATGTCTCAGTCAAAGTCAGGTCACTACAAACAAAACAAAACTGCCTGGTTTTCATCACAGAAGGAGTCCTAAAAAGTACATTACAGGCTTAACCTGCTACTTGTACAGCACAAGTTTTACAACAGAGTCCCTGTATGAAAATACAAACCCAATAGAAACAAATGCTCTTTGAAGTTGCTAGCAGGGAATAAAAAGTAAAGGAATTCAGCATAGGTCTAATTACAATTCCCATAAGGAGTCAAATTAAATACAGCTGAAGTGACTCTCCCTTGCAGACTAAGGATTCCACTTTTCAGAGTTCATGACTTTACCCCATTTATGAGTCACTTTAAGGTTATATTAGTCTGCATTGTAAGTGTGCTTGCATAAGTCTCGAGGTAATTTCAGATCTGAATTCCACATGAACCTCTTCACCTTGATTAAAAATAAATAGAAGTATTTCAGACCTACAATGATCACCTAGTCAAAGCCAGAAGTGAGTTTGAGTTATTTTGTACAGGGTCTTTTTTTTTACTGTTTAGGTTTTCTATGTTAGAGATTTTAACCTCTGTTGGTGGGATGGAAGGGGGAGGTTTGGAACACAAGAAAGGTGAAATTTCTAGGTAACAAGAAAAAAGTGTATCAAATACTCACAGAGTGGAGCAAGGGTTATGGTTATCGACTATTTAAGCAGATAGTTAATCTTGTGTTTTAGTTGGTAGCTACTTGCAGCTGTAATTTGAAACATAAAATACCTAACATCTCAGACACCAGAAAAATTCTATTTAAGATTGGAAAGAAGTGTTTATGAACAGTGGGAGAATACAATAGAGAGGCAAAGAGTGAGTAAGTAAATAAGAAGATGACCACATCTTAACATCCAACTGCTCCTCCTTATCTAGCAGCACAACCAACAGAAGAAAATCAACAATTTACTTTAAAACAAACAGCTTTCATATATATGAATGTGAGAACACTATTTTAAATTATTTTTTGATTCTACCACCTGCATGGCACTCAGTTTACTCTGAAAGGAAAAAAACCCAAGAGGGGCAACATGCAGGACACACCAATGGTGGCAGTTCCCTTGGTTCAAAGTTCAGCAAATGGTTGATTCCAAACTGTGTTTCACCTACAACAAGAAAATCCATTTCAGAGCTGGCTTCCCTCACAGTGAGCATCCACCTAGACAGCTCCCTCACCACCCTTCATCCTAGGAGCTTTCCAGAAGAAAAGCAGCAAGGCTTAGTAACAAGGCATTACTAGGATGAGATTAAAAGAAAGAAAAATAAACAAACCAAACTTACCTTAATGAAAAAAAAAAAAAAATCATAGTTTAAATACAGATGCCATCTGCCTGTCTGGCCCTTTATTTGTCAGTTCAAGTTTATTAACACACATCTGGGAAAGGCTCATTTGAACAAGAGCAGCTCTCTGAGCATTTCACCAGTGCCAAATTTGCTCTCTCATTTTGTCTTTTTTGCTATCTGTGCCAGTTTAAGAGAAACATCCTGGCAGTACTGAGCACTTAAGGGAAAACATAAATAATGCATTTACAATATGTAAACCTGCACAGATAAATGAGAAAAACTGAAAGCCATAACATATTTAATTAATGATCAAGAGAGCCTAGAAGCAAACCTTGTGCACATCCTGCAATTTTAAATTCGTTGCTTCTCAATCCTAAATTTACTTTGTTATGGCTCTGGATTGAGCCATATGCAATTAACTATTTACTTATTTTAGTCTAAGACTGGTCAGTATGCTGAGTGCCATTGTGTCAAGCTCACATACAATGAGCTTAGTGGAAGAATGCCTAAAAGATTCATTTCCTTTAAAGGATTTTATCAAAGAGAAATTTTGAAAGACCTACAGGCTCCTTTATAGACTAGCAGTCTTAGAAGACACTTGTGCTGTCAGGCTCCATCGTTTAAAACCTAAAAAGACCCTTTGGAAATTCTGTGCCACCTGCTGGTGTCATTCCTCAGTGAGGTCAGGACTAGAATGGGCAAGTCTGTGTTGTTTTCTTTAAGTAACAGTAACAGGTGGGAGGTGAATCTCTGTTAAATACATTTATCAGTTATTCACTCTTCATAAGGACACACAAGCCCTGGCTCTGAGGACGCTGGAAACCAAACAGAAAATGGGACCCATCTCTGCATGAATGGGCAGGTTTAGAGAGCAGCAGCATTACTGCAGGGTTAAGGAGCACCAAGGGCCCACCAGGGAAGGGGTTTTGCTGCCAAGTTTGTTATGTGTCATTTTAAAGAAAGGGCTCAAATGATTGGGAAAAGAGAACAATAGGAGGGTAATAAGGTTATTTACAGAATGTGACAGCTCGAATGTAAAAGAACATTTCTGTTGCAGTACAACATTCCCAAGTATTGGTTTTACACTTTCAAATTCAAAATGTTTTCAGGATTGAGGTTATTTGTAATGGAGCACAGTCCCAGTGGCTGAAAAATAACAGGTGAACATCTGATGTCTTTTATCTTCTAGATATTTTACATAACTAAACAGGTGGTAAATGAGAGGCCCCCTGATATTGCTGCTTTTCTTTATACACCTCAAAAAGGACAGAGCAAATACGATTTAATAGAATTTCAACAGAAAACCTGTTTTTATTATTACAGTCAGTACCTACACACAAACTTGGAGCTTGAGAGCCAGGTGAGAAAGGCTTGGCACTGAGCAGAGTCACAGTGCCTTTACCAGAACCCACCTCCCAACTGGTGACTGCTCATCTGACTGAGAAATTACCTTTCTCCTCATTCATACATGGATTAAACAGCTGAATTCAAACCATAGATTATCCTCTCACAGTTGTAGCAGTTGTGTTTCACCAGACACTTTGAGACAGTCCTTACAATTTCATACTATCTGCAAAACCCATCTGCCAGTGCTTTCTCTCATTAGACACTCATCTGACTGGAAAAGTCTTCTGTCAAAAATTAAATGCTTGGTGTTTTTCCTTGCCATGTTACACAGAAAGGCTGTGCTACACAAGGACACCAACCATGCACTGCTGCATTTCATTTGGAAACACTCACTTCCCTGCATCTTTTTATTACTTATTAGTGTTCATTATCTCATTGCCCCACAGAATTCAGAGGGAATAATACTCCAAGTTATTTAATATGTGGAAAGAGTGTGGGCTTGTACATAAATGTATAAATAATATTGTGTATTAATCTAAAACTGCCTCTCAGTACTACATGTGAAACCCCAAAACACAAGTGAAGAAACAACATCCATCCCAAGAGCTCCCAATGCCACAAAGTAGAGCCCAAGGTGCTCAAACACAGAAGACTCATTAAAAATACCAGTAATTGGATAAATATACAGGATGAAATGAACTGGAAATGAGGATTTCAGAGCCTTTGGTAGTCATTTAGAGTAACATCTAAAAGCTTTCAAAATAACATCAGTATTTCTTCCTCTGGAGTAACTGGGATGTCCTTTTCCACTACAGGATGCCTAAATTCTCATGGCCAGGTCTCCTGAAAGCCCCCCAATATTGAAGACAGTCTATGAAGTTGATAATGTGCTGACAGCCCACAGCCTGTGTGTTCCATTGTGTTTCTAACACAAAGGGGCACAGAATGTATATGTCTATGCATATGCAAATCCTCTCCAGAACAGAGAGCTTCGGCTCTCTCTTGGCTAGGTATATGTGTTTGCATGAACAGAATTTTAATTTCCTGGGGTTTTATTACCACCATCAGTTACTGTGCTCCAGCAGGGGCTGGAGGGACTGATTTATTCTCCAACGCCCTTGGCTGGGTATTGTATATCGACTGGTGCTGCTGTCATAAATATATTTGGGTGAAGAACTGTCTCCAATTCCGTGGGTAATACTAAGCAGAGTTAAGGTTTCAAGTGTCACATACAAGTTGGTTTATTTCTACTGGAAGAAACAGGCAATTATTATGGCCCATTGAGCTCAGATTAAGCATTTCCATCAAAAAAAGAAAAAGAGCCTAGTGCTACAATCCTTGTAAAGCTGTAAATGCAAATGGGGACCATCTCATCATCCATAAAAAATAATCTATAATTTTATAGGCTTTTCTCGCTCTCCTTTTCTTTTTGCCCTCAAATTAGCAACATATTCCAAACAGGATCATTTTATTGAGATGAGGAAAAGGAGAAAATCTCCAAAAATAAAAGAGAAACATTTTTAAAGATTTTTACATTAAACCAGTTTGTAGGCAATTATTTCCTTTTGCAAAAATGGCTCCTTTAACCAACTGAGATGCCTTAAAGCTCAATTTTCACCTTTTCTTAGCTGCAGGATAAGATATATTTCCTCATCAAGATTTTCTATATCCCTTGAACATCATGGTACCTAAAACAAGGTTTTGGGTTTTTTTTTTTCTTTTTTCTTTAATCTTTGATTTCTTTTTTTTTTTTTTTAACAGCCTTAGTTGTATGCCCAAAGCATGCTGCATATCACAGAGACAGATTTGTGACCAAATTCGCCTCTGGCTCCCTGAGAGTATTCAAGGAAACTTGAGGTGCTGCAGCATAGCCTGGAAGTTCTTCCTTTTGCAAGATCCCCGTGAGCAAAATCCCTGCAGGATGGCAGAAGAGCAGCCAGCACTGCAGCTTTCCCCATGCCCATATCCTGTGGCACAGTTAATTCCCTGTTTTTCAAACACACTTTGGGAGCTGTGGGTCTTTGCCATGACCTTGTGAAAAGTGTGGTCCAGACCAGGACAGTGCTGGGTTAATTTGGATCCACGCTCTGTGGATGACCAACCCTTGGACATGAAGGCTCTGGAAAGTACCTGACACTGGACTTTATTATAAATTAGGGAAATGGTCTTGAAGCAAATACCTTTTGCAAGTACCATTCCAGAGAAATATTTGTGTGGGAAAGCCTCAAGATGAAATTCTGGATGCACACTCTGCATGGAGCAATCCCATGAGAAACTTGATCTATGGTTAGCATTCAAATATAAACTCCTTTTATACATAAAGGACTCGCCATAGTGCATTTAATTTCCCTGCACAGCACTGAAAATATTATACAGAATAATCTGAAGGCAAAGGCAATGCACTACAAAGAATAAATGGTCACTATGAAAAACATAATTAAAGATACTGTGGTGTTTAAGCAGCAAGCAGTATAGAATTAAAGTCTGCATAGAATTAAAGCAGTATAGAATTAAATTATCTTACAAAGTAAACAGGCCCAAACCAAGCCTGGCACATTACAGGTATTACCCTATTCACTGCAGCACAAACAATTCTTGTTTCATAAGCATATCATTATTACAAGAATTTACTCTTGTAAAATCTTGCACCTTTGGGGAAAAGGGTTTTAAGTTTCTTTCCTTAAAGAGTGCAGAAAAAAAATTTGCAGATAATAGTATGAGTATCAATCAAGTGATAAACTCTGAAGCTAATGTAACTATAGAATGAAGAAATTGGAGATATTAATTAGTATCTGAGTATCAGGTACTGCTGAATTCTGAGGGTCTGTATTACCCAAACAAGGCAACAAATCTGGCATGCTGCAGAATGGGTTTTCTGAAGTAAAGATCATGGACAGAGACGACAACGCAAAACTGTAGGCCAGGAATGTATGGTAAAATTAGGACAGGGTATAAGTAAAAACTCCACTTTACATAGAAGTTTTCCAGAAAATTACTACTAGCCTATTAAAGTGGCAGTTATTCCAGGTGCAAGTAACAACTCAAAGACCCTTCAAGGCAGAGGAGAGAACAGCAGCCTGACAATGAGGATATCACTGGAGACAGGCATGGATTTCCAGACAATTACCAAAGCCAGTTATGTTACAAATTGCTCCTACAGACACAGCCTGAGTGCTATCAGCAAACATCTGCAAGCCTACTTGCTGTGCTTGTGTGCTGATAAAAAAGAGTCAAGTTCTTTTAGTCACCGATGCTTGACAAATTACAAAAAACCCAAAACACAGCTTTTATCTGGCAGATCCACATTATTGGCTGGAGAGGTCATTACAGAAGGAACTGGTCTGAGAAAGCAGATATTGCCAGGTCAGGAAGAAGCCAATGAACTGACAGATATCCAGACTTTCATTTGTCCCCTTCCTCAGAGTTGCTCTTTTTCCAATTAAAACATTAATCTGCAATGTGATAAAGTGAAAGGCTGTGTGTGTATGGGTGTATTCATAGATGTAAAATAGTTTATTTTATATGATGTGATCCAAAGCATACTAAATGGTCATTCTGCAGTATTAACCTCATAGATCAATCATCAGCACATTGATCTGCCAAACTTATTTTATTCATCTGCAGATAAAAAAAGAAAAACCTTAGAATGTTTAATATTAACAACTATTTATATTCTAGGAATGTTTTTAAACTGATAGATAATTAATAGCATCCTATTATAGTGTAATTTAGTTGCTTAATCAAACTATTGATTTTTTTCCTTTGTTTTGTTTTTTGTTTGGGTTCTGTTTCTTTATAGGCACAGATATATACTTTTTAAACATATTCTTGTCAGTAAAATTTGAATGCAAAAAAGAGGTGAAGACCATGAAGTGCATTAAAATGACAGTCTGTTCTCATCTATCACTATACCCAAAACTTGACATTTTGGTGGCTAACTTCATTAGTTATGAAACACATACACACTCTTTAGCTCTTGGGAAAGAATTTCAAGGATGTGAATGCAAGATGAAAGTTGGCCATTAGTATCCACACACATTTGCAGTAGGACAACAGGGGTAATTCAAGGCATTAATGACATTTAGATACCTTTTCTGCACTGGAAATGCAGTGTTGGGTCCTGTGCTTGCACACACAAATCAGAACACAAGCGTTGTGCCCTTTGCCACTCTTATCAGGGTTTTCTTGCTATGAAGCATTTGAGAGAAGCAGAGGTTGCCTTTGCTGCACTTATTTACCAAGTTGGGGACTCTGTAGGTGAGGTTCTTTCCCTAAAGCACAGCAAAGACGTGCTTTTGTGAAATTTAGAGAGAGAACTTCACACCCTGTGTGTGAAGTAAATACGCCCAGAATCAGGAGTGTGTTTTCCTTGGTTTTTAGTCAATTAGTCCCAGAGGGTAAATCCTGTCTGTCCCCTCTGCAGTGGGGCTGCTCCCAGCCTCACAGCACCAGCCTGACCTGGCTCTGCAGCAGGGCTCTCTCCCCCTCTCCATCACACAGCTCCTCTGGCCACTTCTGTGCGGCAAGAAGCTTGAATCAGCAGAAAGAGCAGGCAGGAATGTAATGAGCTCCAGGACCAAGCCTGCCATAAGGAGCTTTTTACATGTTTTTTACAACCTGGATAATGTTCCTCAGTGGAACTGTAGGTTGTACAAGCAGGCAGAATGTTTGGTTCTCAGAGCCACAAACCAATCACTTTGGAAAGCTGTTGGTACTCACTCGTACCCCATGTAAAAAATCCTGGTTTGGTTGTGATTTGTACCGTAAATCTTGCTTCCCAGAGGCAGTACCTTGCCCTTGCTTACAGCAACAGAATTGCAGAGGAACTCTGCTGAAATGAGTAGCTTAGACTTTGTGATTTAAAGAAGAGTAAAAATCTTCTGGCAGTCATCTGAAGAATAAATCCTGTTCCTTGCATTTACAAAATTGCTCATAGATTCACTGTGTCTCAGAGAATTCCAGAGATGTGGCAAGACAGTGGAAATGCTTCTGGTGCTTACAAGGATCATTATGCAACAACGTGAAAGATTTTTCCAGGTTCAGGTAACCAGGAAGAAATCACAGATGTAATTTTGGTCTAGATGACCTTTAAAGATCCTCTACAATCCAATGTATTCCATGACTCTAAATGAGCAATGCAAGCAAAGCCAGTAAAGAACTGATGCCTTAATGTTTTAGCTTTTGTATTTTTCAAATCCTATACTGCATCAGTGCAGAGCTCTGAACTCCATATCAAGTGTAGTTGACTGCCTTCACATTTTGGTTAGACAAAACAATCCCTCTGGGCCTGTGATCCAAGGACACACCACGAGCTGTTTAGGAAGGGAGATAAGGGTACTCTGCCCTTCCTTCCCTCTGTAGTTATTGGCTGTGCAGAATAAAACACTTTCCTTTCAGGATACCAATGCTGCAGACTCCAAGAAACTTTGGCTTTGACATGAGCTTTTTCACAAACAATTCCTTCAAGCCTCAGCCCCCGGAAAGTATAAACAGAAGTGAGTTGCAGGGAGCAAACTGGGGGTAAATGACTTAATTACCTGAAGATGTAATTGGAGGATTAACCCCTGATAAGCAAATAGACCAAACTTATTTCTGTCCGAAAGACTCGTGGCCATTGTCCATCTTGGGTGTAGCTCTGGGAGGCTCTGACTGCCCAAGGTGTCTCTGTTGAAGGCCTTTAATAAACACCTGCTTTTACTCTCTCAATCTTGTCTAGCCTCAGTTGCAGGTAGCCACTCCAAGGCATCAGCATGGGCCATGCAGTGTGAGCAGTCACACCCAGGGATGCTCCTACCCAGAACTGCTGCCCCAGGGCTGGATGTGAGCACACCTGGGCAAGGCTGTCCCACATCAGGACTGCACAGCTCTGATTTACACCTTCCTCACTGACAGCCACACACAGAGCTGAAGCAACTCTGCACAGCCCTGCTCAGCTCAAGAACTGCACCTTGAAGGGATTGTTATCTGGATAGTCCAAATCCTGTTCCTTCCTGGGGAGATGCACCTTTCAGACCCTGGCAGTATTCACCTGAGCTGCCTGTTTGCCCATGGCTACCAAGTGAACAAGCTCATGACAAAGCCAAAGTTTCTTGGAGTCTGCAGCATTGGTATCCTGAGAGGAAAGTGTTTTATTCTGCACAGCCAATAACTACAGAGGGAAGGAAGGGCAGAGTACCTTAATCTCCTCTCCTAAACAGCTTAACTAACTATAGAAGATGCAGTGCCTTGCATTCAATAACTACTCAGTGCTTTGACTTGTTCCAGGAACGCATTACAGAGACTGTCAATAAACTTTAATTAGCAATATATTTTTAGTGGCACTGCTACAGCTTGCTGCAATGAAACATTTCTCCCAAGAATTTCTAAAGCTTACCTAAAAGAAACCTTGACACTTAATAATGAAAGACATTTGGAGATTGTCATATAACAGCACCCATTAGGGCACTGTATTCTTCTCATTCAGAAGTGGTAAGGTTACCTTGAACCTCTAAGCCTCACTTAAAGTATTCTTTACTTTTCTGTTAAGAAAATGAGCGGTCATTGACAAAAATCAGGTGCAGCTGACAAAGTTAAACACTTCCTTTCACCTTTTAATGAGACCACGGCAATGGCCTTACTGTCCTAAAAATAGCAAAGAAGAGGGAAACATTTAAAACTTGTGTATGTGCATGCACCTGCATTCACAGCCAGGCTCATTTTGCAAGCAAAATGTCACGTTCTTCAATGACCTCCAGGATAACAAGCTTGATATTGTAGCTTCAAAACTGTATTGTGTCTACATCTTTTGAAATAATTGCAATGGCACGTTGCATGCCATCCTCATGCATGAAAGTGCTGCTCCCAACACCTCTGAAAAACTTTGTGATGAGCTATGACGAGGTGAGGTAAACTGAGACCTGAAACCCTGTCCCTTGAGAAGGCAGAGAGAAATCTTGTACTATATAAACATGAAAGATCTAAATATCACCTCTTTTTGCAATAAATATAGCCTCTTCTTGTCACATAACTATACGTATCTTCACTTTTCTGCCACACCTTGGCCTAGATTGAAAGTTACCAAGGACAAAGAATTCCATCTACACATTTTCTCACATTTATCTACATTTACCAACAGAGATGGAGAGAAACATCTCTTCTACCTGCACGAGTGCCTATGTTTCCATTGAAGGAGGGAACAAACCCGACCACAGTATTAATGACTCATTCCAACGTCCCACAACAACACACATGATCGATATAATAACTGCACACACCATTCAGAAGGGACATTTCACCCTCATTTGCATGCAGGTAACACTCCCAGTGTGGTGGCCCAGCCTGTGTGTTCAATACATCACAGCTGGAGCCTCGAGCAAGGTGTCACTCACTCTGCTGTTCATTACAATGTTTGGAACAATCTTGGGCTGCTTTTACACCTGAATTTCTGAACTTTCTACACTAAACTTTGCAATGAGATAACATAAAATCTCCAAGTGTTGTAAGGTTAGAGAAAAGGAACTTCCCATGATTATATTCACTACATGATTTAATATTCCAGTCCTTTTGAAAACCTACCCAAATCCTTTCCCCAAACCAACCCTGGCCTTTCAGAAGCTGAGAAACCAAGCACCTTAAGGAAAATACCAAGCCCAGAAATGCATTCAGAGAGACACAAGGGCACATGTACAAAATTACATCTCACTGTGCTGTGTTTTAACATTTTCCCTGTGAATTTCTAAGCACACCATTGCACAAGTAAACAAGTGAGACTGGTTAAGGTTCATTTCTTAATTCACTCCTTAGGTTACCAGAGTAAACTTTAATTAGGGCAAAAAAGAATAGAGTAGCTGAGGGTGAGGCAGGCTTTTCCCAGCTCATACCTGAATCCCATTGTGAAATACCAGCCCTCCAAGACACACAGCCTTTTCTCTCCATCCACTGACACATGGAAAACAACCAAATGCTCTCAATACCATGTTTGAGTTAGAATAAATGTACAATACTACAAAATGTATTTTGACTTTTTTTGTTGTTGTTGTTTGGTTTGTTTGTTTTTGTTGGTTTTTTTTTTTTTTGTATTTTTTCCTCCCAGAAGTGCTGTATCAACATTCGTGGAGGAGCCAAGTGAAGCTAAGGCCCTGAGGTGAGTCCCACACCTGCAGGAGTGTGCACATTACCTGAGAGGTGCTGGGCCAAGCTGCCCAAACTGAAACCCACCCCCTGTTCAGCCAGCTTGCTGTGACACCAAACAACTCCTCCCACTCAAACAGGAATAACCAAAGTACCAGCAGAAATCTTTTGGAGCTCCTCAAAGCTCTGAGTAGGTGGCCCTTGGGGGGAACTGTGAACAGGAGAATTGCAAAGAGCAGGACCTGCGATGCTCTGTGTGGTTATTCAGATTGATCACAATCTGGTCCAGTGGACCCAAGATCCAAACAAACTCATTATTTTTAAGCTGGGGAGCCTTCAGGTGTGCCACAGTTTTGAGCCTGGGATTAGTTTATGAGACAAAACGATTTTTAGTGCTATGATGCAGAAGCCATTCTAGTCTGCTAACTACCTGAAACACCGAGATCAATTTTGAGAGTAAAACATCAATTACCTCACTTACTGAGACAGGATAAGCAGCAATTAAAAGGGTAGGGAATGCTGCTCTGCATGAGGTGACTTGTCTGGTTCTTCAGTATATCACAGCAATTGTTTTGATTTCTAATTGTGTCTAGAGACTGGAATTCAGGCCTTTTACACCTCAATGTGCATATTCTGAGACAGGGGAGTCTCATTACTTAGATAAAAATTCTTGATGTGTCTCAAGCAGGCACACACAATTACAAATAACAATTAATTTCCATTGTGAAAAGATACTTTTGCTTAAGAATTATGACCTGGGCTCAGCTACACTGTAATACCCATCACAGACAAATAAGTCTAAACTATGGCATTTCTGGTATTTAACACCCACCCTTACATAAAGAAGTAAATCCTGCAGGAACTGAGCACCTCTAGAGTAAACAGAGCCTTTGTCTTGCATCTGCTGCATGGCATGAAGGTCTCTGAAGATGGAAAGGTTAGGAAGGTGTCCTGGGCTGCAATGCAACATGCATTCCATTCCCATCTGCTGAAACAGTTGGGGAGGTGCTTTGTCTTTATCTCATGGCTCTGGGAGGAGGGGGCAGTGTCTCTGTGAATGGGCAGCTGTTAAATCAGCTGGGGCAGTGTTTCTTTATCCCTTCCACAGCCCATCCTCCCTGCAGGGGATATCTGCTGCTCAGGGGCCATCC
>VZUI01068019.1:0-23023 GCA_013401135.1 Cettia cetti | reverse complement strand
AAAAAAAAAAAAAAAAAAAAAAAAAAAAAAAAAAAAAAAAAAAAAAAAAAAAAAAGAGAGAGAGAGAGAGAGAGAGAAAAATCACTTCCTTCTGCCAAAGGGGAACAAAGCAAGGCATTGAACAGAAAAATCCGTTTACCCAGTGTTCTTACTTCCTCAGTGTCTGTGACCCTTCTATGGAATTTCAAATTGTGCAAAACAAACTACAATCTTTTTAAGAAGTCTTCAGGACCAAACAATTCAAATGATTGTCATCCCTTAAAAAAGTCAATGGTGCTTTTGACAATAACAGTCCCTACACTTACATTGGAGTCTGAAATATATAGACTTATGTAGGAGGATGCCATTTTTATATACAGTTGTTCCCAGTTTATGTTGTAGGCTGTAGATACCACATATGAGTGCATATACTGTGTGTGATTCTGCAAAATACGTTGACTCTTTAAATCCTGTGAAAAATGGGCATGGGCCATTAGCAGCTATCGAGTATATGTTCATTTACTAATTATTCAGAAAATACCAGGTATGTCAAGTCTTGCTTTGGCAGCAAGTTTCTTGGAGTTGTCACTGTTTGTGATTAAAGTTGTGAGATTAGAAGGAGGAACCAAAACAGATGCAGAATGAAATGGCTTTTGATATGCTTTCTATCCAACTTCTAGGTAGCCAGTCTTAACAGTTGAATGAAGAAAGAGACCATCTTGAGCAAATCAATGTAATTGCTAGAAATTTAAATACTGTTGCACACAAGTAATTTTTTATTAAAACTGATTTGTGAGAGTCTGCATTTAATATAAAAAGCAGGCTTTTCTGCTGGCATGGGAGTGAGAACAGCAGCGTGATCTATGATGACAGCACGTGACATGTCCAGTGTTCTAGGATCTAGTGGTTGTTTTGCTTGGCCAGTGTCATACAGCAAATTCCATAGGATTTTGTACCCCATTGACTGTGCTGGTGACAAGATCTGAAGTCACTCAGCAGACAGAAAATCAACAGCTATTCAGCATATTGCTTGCATGTGCTTTACTCTACTGTTTTCTGTAAGGTTTATTAGCTGCTTTCATTATTTTTTGTAGTAAGCATTGCATTTTCTGATCCAGAACAAGTTTAGACAGCTATAAAAGGTGATTTTGTGCTGCTTTGTGTGATTTTAACTGTGTTTAAAAGTAGAAGCACATGACTCTTTATTGACTTGCATCGATTTTAATGAGTTTTCAACAGCTCATCTTGGGTATTTTTTTAAAATCGCAATTCCAGTGTGAAATCTCCTCCCTAAAGCATCTCAGTGAGTTGTTCATATTACATTGTAAAATGAGAGATTTCCTTTTTCTTCTTTACGTGCAAAAGTTGGCCTACTCTTTGTTTCTCAGAATTTGAAAGAATTGCCCAAATAGTCGTGTTTGTTTAAAATAATTTCCAGTTGTGTGTACTTCTATATCTGCACCTGTGAAAAAGAGACAGAGAACTGGAGTTGAATTCTCAGCCATTAGTGACCAAAATTCCATTTTGATCTGTACAGTGATTCATATGTACTGTTTTTGTATGGTCCTTACAACTAGAATATCTCATTACTTCACAAATTATATAAAATATTTCCTCCCAAGGGGACATTTTCTTTTCACAGTACCTTTTGCAAATGTCAGTGTAAAAATAAAATTATGTATATTTAAATACGTCTTTCATTTCAGTATTTGTTGAAAGACAATGCACTTCTAACAGACAAAATCAGTTTCATATATCCTGTCTTATTAGCAAATAATGTGCTCCTAGGAAACTGAGAAACATTTTGAAATATCATTTAATGGATGATGTTTTTGCTGTTATTCTTAATTTATGAGTAAAAAGCTACTGTCAAGAGAGGGCACATATAATACTGGTTAGATCAAAGTGGCTTTTTTAGTAAGCAGTAATATATGAATGCCAGTTAAAATGAGGGATTTAAGTCTGAAATGACAAAGAATATTAAGTGGTTTCTTACTGTGAAAGGCCCAGGCACTGTTTTTGTGTTGCATGTTTTGGTGCCATTTTGGTGTATCGGTAGTGAAAGGAAGATCACTTTTCTCTTAACATCTTTATTTTCCATAGTGGGAATCTGCAAATGAGTGCAAGGAGTTATTCTGCTCCTCCCACTCATCTCTTCCCCAACAACAAAAAACCCACATCCATGTGAAGGCATTCGTTGGCCAGCAGGTTGAAGGAGATGATTCTGTTCCCTCTGGCAAGACCCCACCTGGAGTAGTGCATCCAGCTCTGGGGCCCACAGTACAAGAAAGACACAGACTTTTGGAGTGAGTCCAGAGGAGGACACAAAGTTCGTCAGAGGTCTGTTGTACCTCTCCTTCAAGGAAAAGCTGCAAGAACTGGGGTTGTCCAGCCTGGAGAAGAGAAGGCTCTGCGGTGACTTGTTGCAGCTTTTCTGTACCTAAAAAGAGCCTACAAGAAATCTGGAGAGGAGCTGTTTCCAAGGACATGCAGTTGATAGGACTATGTGGGGAATGGCTTCAAATTGAGAGTTTAGATTAGATATTAGTAAGAAATTCTTTACTGTGAGAGTTTAAGGGACTGGAACACGTTGTCCAGATAAGCTATGGATGCCCCAGCCCTGAAAGAGTGTTGGCCAGGTTGGGTGGGGCTGTGAGTAACTTGGTCTAGTGGAAGATGTCCTTGTCTTGGTCTAGTGGAAGGAGTCCAGGGGGTTTGGATCTTAGGTGATATTTAAGGTCCTTTCTGTGGCAAACCATTTTATGATTATATGATTTTTTTAAATCTCCTCTTCTACTGACTCAACATATGCATAATTTGTAGGAACACCTGTATTGCTATTACTCATACTTGATTTCTTTGTAAGGAGCACTTGGCTATGAGTAAGCCCATACCAATATTCAAAGGAAGAAGTATAGGTGCCTAGGTTGATTTTTAACAGTCTGAAACTTTGTACAGATGGTAAATGAGCTGAGAATGGTCACTTGAAGAAGACTGTATGTATTCAATAAATTAAAAATAAAATAATTCAAAGCATGCCAGTGAGCAGGGTACCTTTAATGTGAATATGTATATACACATCTCTGAAACTCTTTGTTATGATTTTCAAACAATCTGTCTTCCTTTTTACAAAAGGAAGTTCTGTGATGAGTTTCAAGAGATGGTTCTATTTTTTGTTTGGTTGGCCTTTAAGTGTGCAAAATGATTAAAATTATTAGCTCTTCTACAATGACAATTAAAATCTTGGGCTGCATTTTGGAGGCAGTCTGGATTCAGTCTTATCTAGGACTGGATAAGATTTACAATCCAGAGATCTCTGCACCTACTCAACTGTTACTGTTCGTACTGTGACCAACAACTCTTGCCATCACACCAGGTAACAGCAGGTCAGTCATCTGTATCCAAGAGGATGGCTTAAGTCCTTTAAGTAGCAGGCTTTCGTGTGAGGGATCCTGCTCTCCCATCTAAGGTAGAGACCTTGGGACTGCAAGGAAATGATAAAGCATACAATAGGGTTTCAAAACTGCTTCTTTGATGTTGACTTTCAGTTGTCTCAAGTTCAGAACACTACCTGCCTTCTGGGCACCCACACCTTTCCCTGGATGTGCTGAGGGATAAAAACACTCTCTGAACTTCATGCCTGACTTTTAGGTGTTTCTGTGCTCACTGCTTTTAGGACTGTATTTTTATAACTGGGTCCAAATGCTATCCATGCTGGGAAAAGCAGGGGTTAAAAGGAAAACTAAACAGATGACAGAGCCAAGGATGACAGTCCTCTTCTCTTGTTTTACAATCCCAGCCAGAAACTAACCCAGTGGGCTGAATTACCCTGCTGAGAGTTGTTACGAGTGCCAGAGTGAGCAAGCGCGTGTGTGTGGGTGTACAGGAGGACAGAAGGGAAGAGCAGCCAAAGAGGGACTTGTGATCCTCACTTTGGTTAGTGCAGATGACCAGATGGGCTTTTCCGTGTGGTCTGACTTTTCCCTGGAGCTCTGCTCCCCATCCCACAGAAAAATTTCCTTTCTGTGCCTCCAAATGCAAACTGAAGCAGAACTTCCCACTTGAGGAGAATCCAGCACAGCAAGGGTGGCACAAGGGGAATCCCTATGGAGCTGGAATTGATAGATTTGCATTGTCCCTCTTCGTATTTCCATTGTTTTTGATGGATACACACTACTGAACACTGCCAGGGAAATCACCAGTATGCAGAGAAAGCTCCTAGCTTTCCATTGCTGCAACAGGCAAGTACTAACCCCAGGTACCACTAGCAGAGATGAAGCATCGCCACCTCCTTGCAGGGCTTTGGAGGAGGCAAACTGGGGAGGAAATCTGTCTCAGGCTTTTGAGAGGGACAAGTTTGTATCTGAACCAAATCTGCTGATTAAAGAGAAGCAGCTGCCAGTAGGACTGATAGAAGAGGGAATGAAAGTAGGGACTGTCAGGAGCTGTGGGAGAGGTGGGAGTTTTCCAGATACCCAAATGTCTGTTTTTCTAGTTTCCCATTTCTTCTGAGATACAGTTTCAGTGGTTGCTAAGCATTTTCCAGAATTTCGTCTGTATTTTTTTTAATCTTATTTGGCCTTTTTGTGTGAGAAAGTAAGGGATGAGTTGGGTGGTTTGTTTGTTTTTTCCTTGTTGTTTGGTTTCTTTCAAAAAATGCTTCAGTGACTGTTCTGTTACTCCATTAAAAATGTGCCACTGGTGCTTTAATTCTGTGGTATTCTAAAAGAGGGGAAAGAGAGAGCAATTCAGAATAGAAGATCCACTGATAAGCCACAACTCTGATGGTATATTTCCATTTTCTCTTATACTTAATATGACGCTGCAGAGTCAGCAGTTTTAGTGATGTTTGACTTTTTACATTCATTAAAACTTTTGGACAAGCTGATTTCTAATACATCAGCTACATAAAATGAGTTAAAGTTGTTTTTCTGTGATGGCTTAAAGTCACTTTTAGCTTAAAACCACTCTGTACTAGACTGGTTCAACACTTTTTAGGAGTCTATGTGAATCTGAAATAAAGTAACAAAGCATGATACCGGGGAAGACAGCTTGAGCTAGATAACAAGGGAGGTATGTGGGGTGTGTCTACAGGGGTGTTTTCTGTGGAAAGCTGCCAGAAACTTCTCCCATGTCTGCCAGAGCCAATGCCAGCTGGCTCCAAGATGAACCCACTGCTGGCCAAGGCCAGTGACAGTGGTAGTGCCTCTGGGATAA
Source organism: Cettia cetti (assembly GCA_013401135.1). NCBI lineage: Eukaryota > Metazoa > Chordata > Aves > Passeriformes > Sylviidae > Cettia > Cettia cetti. The sequence continues at coordinate 17,827 of VZUI01068019.1, read as the reverse complement.
CAGATTTAAGAAGGGAAAAAATAGGTGTGGGAGAAGTTGTTTTATTCTCATTTTGATTAATAATAACAACATTAAACTAATTTGCCCAAGCTGAGTCTGGTTTGCCCATGACACTAACCAGTGAGTGATCTCTCCCTGTCCTTGTCTCAATGCAGAAGCCTTTTGTTTTATTTTCCATATCTAGCTAAGGATGGGACTGATAGTGGCTTTGGGGGGCACCTGGGATTCAGCCAGGGTCAACACAACACACAAATAACTTTAATTCTGTAGGAGGCAGAATGCTGACTTGTTTTGAAAATTTTAAGAGTATAAGGAATGGCCTCTGGCCTCCCCCAGAAAACATCAGCAGATGCTGGTACCCTCACACACTGTTACCATTTTGTTTTCCAAAACTATTTTCTTCTTTATCTCTCAATGGAGCAGAAGTACTAAGTTTGTTTTCTGGATGTTTTTATTTAAAATGTTTGATGCAAGGTTAAACTTCGTGGAATGCAGAGAATAAACTCAAAGTTCAGAAGATGTATAAGTAGCCAGAATTATCTCACTTTTAAAATGTATTTGTGAAGTATTAAAGAACTCTCAAATAATCATTTGAGTTGAAAAAACTCAATCATTTCAGCACAATAAGCATTTAACCTTAGATTTCTAAAAAAATGCTGTTGCTGTGTTCATTTCCGCAACATAAGAGGAAAGCCTAGTCATAAACTTATAAAATGTACTTCTAGTGGCCCAGCAGGATAGAAAAAATATATCTGGTTTTTGTTAGAAGTGTATCTACTAGCTGCTTGAAAAAAATTCATAATATAAAGACACTCAGAAGGGAAATAAGTATTTTATTTTATATCTTTGTTTCTAATTTAAAGTTGAAAAGGAAAGTGAAGCTTTTTCTATCCATAATAAATTCAGATTTCCTAGAAAGACACACGGATTCTTTTGCACTTATCTTTCAATTTTGTACTCAATAACTCTTCCAAACCACAATACATCATAAAATATTATTTACATGAAACATAATAAAAACCTTTCCTTTCCAACCAGGTATTTGTTATTTCTGAGTAGTCCAAAAGCAGAGACATTAGGAAGATAGTATCTCTGGTATAGCAATTTGTAAGACTGGAAAGGTTTTCTGTTTCAAGCCTCTGCTTGCTTTTGTATCTCCTCTGATAAAGTCTAAAAATAATGAAGATTGTTTGGTGCTGACTGGTGGATTTTGGAGACAGACAGAATGTTGTGATGCCCTAGAAGACATAATGAGGGTCAGTCTAGAGAAAATCTTCATCAGTCAGGAGAGCCATCTCAGATGCTACAGGTGCTCATTCAGAGGATACACAAAGGAAGTGTCTTCTCTTCAAAGCAACAAAAAAATTCAGTTTGTCCTGTTTGTATTTCCAGCAAAATGGCCAAGTGTTTTATTGTTAATCCAGACTGGTTTTAATCTTCCACAACTGAGATCCTGGATATTTTTTCTAGTCCTCTAAACACCTTTAGTGTTTTGGCAGAGGAATGTTGTGCTGCACAATCTGCTGAGCAAGGAAGCTAAAAAGTACAGCTCTCTTCATTTTCCTGGGGGGCTCTGGGATTGTATGTGTCCTCACAGCAGGGCTGGAGAACTTGGCCAAAAATCCCACCACTGTGGAAAGATTCTGGAAGAACAGTCTATGAGGAGAACAAAGATCTCATGGGAATGGCAGCATTGGGCTCAGAGTTCTCATCCCACTGCCTAAGGTAGTAGTTTGGAAAAGCCCATCTTTGTAACTGTCTTCCCACTGAACTGGGGTATGAGCTGTTTATCTGTTTCCTGATTAGGGGAAAGGCTGCAACAGGAGATGAAAAAAAAAAAAAAAAAAAAAAAAAGAGATTCAGGCTTTGTTCCATATGCAGAGGATTATCTGTGACTTTGGGGAGGACAGTGCCTGCCCAGCCCTTGTTTCCAGGGTGTTTCCAGCCACACCAAGCACTTTCTAGAGAAGTCCCAGGAGCACAGTATTTTGCAGGAACAGGATGTATTTATTTGCCAATGTGTGGATTTTGAGACTGATCACATTGGAAAATCTTGGTCTTAACCTTGGGTTATATATATGTAATTTGTGTATGTATCCACACTGCCTGTATATATTTATACACAGACATTCATGTTACCTGTGTACATATAACATGTACAGTTCTTGTGAGATGCAAGCATCTGATTCAGGATAACAAAGACAACACCAGGACAATATCACTATTTTTTTCCTACACAAAACTTAAAATTTTGATAGTACTGCTTGATTGATTCCAGCTATAGCCAATTTTGCAAATAAAAAGTAAATTTTTCCAGTTTTTTAGGCAAGCCCATAGAATGCTGAGAAAGGAAATTGTATCTGGCAAGTTAAAGTAGCCTGGATTGCTATTCTTTACTTCCCAACAACACACACCCACACAAACTTTGAACTCCATTGCATCCTAAATTCTTACTGGCTGCATTGCCAAAGATTCAAATTATTTCTAATAAAAGAAGCCATCAGCCAGTATTTCCCTCTGAATTTTGAAATAGATGGTGTGACCTGCAGTGACCAGTTTCCAAAATTCATGGATGAATCATAAGAAGACACACTTTATTCTTGTTTATAATTTGAAAATGTTGGCCCTTGTTTAGGAATGTCTTTTTTTAAAACTTGCTTTTCATTATTCACAATTTCATTATTATAAATGTGGGAAAAGTTCCTAGTGGGAAAAGAATGCTTCAGACACAGATCCCAAAGCCAACCCCTACACTGCAATTTTCCTATTGCCTCACATCTGGAATGTGTAACTAGCAAACTCACCCATAAAAAGAATTATGGTTGAGCAAGTTAAAAAGTTAGTATTTGATGAAGAGAGATGTTAAGTTGACCCTGATAAGGACTTTTTTTTTCCCTTTACATGAAGCCACATCTTTTTTTTCTTAAAGAAGAGGAAAAAGAAAAGACATGCTAAGTTTAAGTCTAGCCCAGGAAGTTAAACCCTGTTAAGGAGAGCTCAAGCTTACACAGCTGGCTTGTAATCAGGACTGACTGTACTCCACATTGTCTTTCACATACATCCAGTTTTTCTTTCTTTAAAAAATAATCTGTATTTTGCAGCTGGGATGTGATTTTTTTTTCAGTTTATAGTTCATAGCTCATATGTAGGGAACACTGTAGTGAAGGGTATTAGATTGGAGATTTTGATTTTATCTTCCATTAAACATAATTATGAATTTCTGTCCTAATACTTGGAGGAGTAACATAAGAGCAAAATCAAAACAATATAACTCACCTAAAATTATTATATGTTTCAAAGTATGCTAAAATCAGTAGCATAAAAAGTAACAAGTTTAACCTATTTTTGGCATGACTAAATTCAGTAAATGTATTTTGTAGAGGATTTTTTTCCTTTCATAATTTCTAGTAGGACAGTGGAGAATTATTATACTTATGGAAACATTTGCAAACCTGATATATCTGAAATCCTGTGTATAGTTTTTCTGTGAATTGACAAAACATAGTTCATTACAAGTGTCTAAATTTGAGTTCCTGTTCACATCAGCTATGCAAGAGTATCAAAAGGTGTATCTAGAGTTGAATGTTCACTTTTTGTATTCTCTAACTTATTTTAGTAGATAACTGAGTTTATAAACACCTAATACAGGATGACCTGAGCCTGATTCAACAATCTTACAGTCTTTGAAAAAAAAATAAATTAAAAAACCACCATCAAATTGATCCAATTTCCATTTACCATGGTCAAAATTATGGATGGAAAAATTACATAAAAATACCATGAGTTAAAAACCACCAAGTTTCACTTTTTCAAGGCTGATACTACAAAGTAAATATTTGATTCTTGTCAAAGGAAAACTCCATCCTGCCGGAGCAAAGAAATGGAAGAACTGCAGGCTGATAGATCAAATAAAATGCTTGCTGAAGAACTGTAGAACAGTAGGAAATTTTCACTGTGAACCCCTAAGAAAAATTTCTCAGGAAGTGGTGAGTCAATAAACCCATAAAGACATACTGCATTTTGAAATAATAGGAACTGAGGAGGCATTAATTGAAAGGCGTGCTTTATAAATATAACAATGTTGATCATAAGAAAGAAATATAATCAAGAAAAAGAAGACATGGATCAATAATAAAGCCACCTTGAACACAGGGGCAAAGCTTTATGACCTTACTAATTCTGAAGATTAAAAAATTTTTACAGATAAGTAAATTTTTACAAGTGAGGTCTCCACAGCTACAAAATTATCTTTCTATTAGGTAGTGATGAATTTACATTAGTTATTTTGTTAAAAAATTCCTGACTACTGCAGCTTGATGTCTAACATGTGTTCAGCACAAGTCCTTCAGATGTGTGGAATGAAAGCATCATTCATGGAATAACCCTCAAGCTACCCTGAGAGCTTAAATCCTCCCTCTCCCAAAGTGATCAGATCAGTGTGGAGACTGATGGGACTATTCTCCTATGTGTTCCTGTTGCCTGTCTGTAAGAGAACACTGTAAAATATGGGTGCACAAATGATTAATATATCAAATGCACACTGAAATTTGCTCATCATCTAAAGTTCAAACCATTACCGTTCATTATAAAGATGTTCACAGCAAATTACTCCATTTGGGGAGGACACAGTATCTTTTTCAAAGTAAGTTGAATTGCCTAGCAGCCTCCTAAAAAAAGGCAACGTATTATATTAACCTGTCTGCCACTTCCTTTCAATAGCTCAGTTTCCAGATTTTTTTCATTTCATGCAGTTTCACTGATTATTGTACTTGATATGTTTTTTGTGGTAGGGTTTGTTTTTTTTTTTTTTTCCAGCTGAAGTGCAGAGAGGCAACTAAACAATTTACAAGGACAATATTGGCTATACAATAAACCTGACCAAAATAGATGCCATTGCATGTATGGGTGTCAAAAATAATTGGATGTAAACAGGAATCTGTGAATGGTACAAATTTCAAGTAATTTGAGTTCCAGGTACTGAGTCTGACACTAAATGTATATGTGGCAGCTATGAACAAGATGGTAAAATAAAGGCATTTCCCTTTTCATCAGCTTTCCTCTTTACTGCTTTCGATCAGGTTGTTATCTTTCAGAAATCTGAAGCTGGTTTATGCTGACAAAGAGTTTGAAATCCATTAATATTATGGGCTATGCTTACCTTCCCACTGTACTGCAGAAAAGGGGTCAGACTTCTGAATCCTACAGAGGCTTGGCTTTCTCAGGTCATTATGAGCATGTGGTGTGGGGGCTGAAACATCAGCTTCACCACTTCATTATGCTTTTGCAGTATGCCCCAATAAACAGGAAGTAAAAACCCCAAAGGAATGTAAATCCTAAAATATTTGGTACTGTCTATGTATTTGACAGCCCTTTCCTAGCTGGTAGAAATCAGCTGGGAAATTAGGGACTGGTCTCCAAGAATGGATTAAAACGTCTAAAGAACTACCGTGTGATGCTAGATAAAAAAAGCAAAGCTTGAAAAATTTTATCTATTTACTTTTAATTATGTTTTGTAAATTTAATTTTGGTTGGATTTTTAGGCTTTTATTATCTGCTATGGTGCAAGTTTGCAAGTTTCTACTGATAAGGTAATGCCAACTAATTTTCATGATTTAAAGATGTGTAAAATTTTGAAAGGAAAATTTTGCCTCACTTAAGAGTAAGCCCTTTGAAGAAGTTTTTGGAAAAAGCCCTCTGCATAGAAAAAATGGCTTATCTTTTCTGCAGCAGCAACAGCTTTGATGTATTTTAAAATTACAAAAACACCCATAAACCACAGCCCAACACCTGCTACTAGATTTTATTTGGAAATATAGCCATATGTTCACCATCCTTTGCTATTATTAAAAAATTATTATTGTAGCAACAACCATGTTTCCTCATTTTCGGTTGATCGTGATTTTGAGTTCAGGATACACAATGGTGTTTCAGTCTTATGGGGGTAATTTCTGTGATGATGAAGACACTGGAAATGTTTAATGTAAGGGTTTTTTTTACAGCAAAGTTTGCTTCTACAAACCTCTAGTTAATACTGAACTTAATTAAGCCAGTGGGACTTTGGTGGCAGAACTTGCTTTAATTTTTAGATTAGTAAAAAGTTATTCAAAAATAAAGATACCTATGCTTTATTTTCTGATGTGTGAGAGTAGTAAAAAACTCAGAAGTAAGATTGTGCGTTTTTAAAAATGCAAATCTGTTATTAACTCATAACAATTGTTTCTGTGGTTTACAAAGAATCAGATTTCTTGGATGTAGGCAAAATTTGAAATGGTGAAATATATACTTATTATTTGCTTTGTTTATGAATTTAGTCAATGCCTGTGCCTTGTGGAAAACTGTACTCAAAATTTTAACTTTAAACAAGTTAAATAAGAATATTTAAAGTTAAATTAGAATTTTAACTTTAAGCAAGTTAAATAAGAATATTTTTATGTTGATTTTAGAAGAGTATGTTTCCTTCCAATTTTTCGTATCATAAAAAAAATAAATTCTAGTCCTAGCAACAAAAAAATGTAATAGTGACTAATTTAAGACCTTTAAACCGTAGAGTTTTTCCACATAAGCATTCCAATCTAATGATTTTTTGCACAATATTTTAAGTGGAGGCTGGGGGTTTTTTTTTCAAATTTAAGTATCAGAATTAATTGTGAAAATGAAACTGATGCAATCAGCCAGTTTTTTGAAAACTCTGAAAGTTGGCTGTCAGTGTCTAGGAGAAAGATTGCACCTGTGTAAGGATAAATTTGTTGTCATGGTCTCTGAGAAAGAACTCTAAGGGGAAGGCAGAAAACAAAGTCCCATTTCTTTTTTCCATCCGTCTTTAAATACATCAGTGAAATCTGGACATCAGTTTGATCTCTAAAATCTAAGCTGGGTTCAGTAGAGTGCCACTTCATGGCACTTTCAAAGCAGCAATAAAAGCAGCTGTTGAATCTGCTGTGTAAACACAGCAAAATGATGTCTCTAATTATGTTAAGGCCGATTGAAGAACAGACCACAATGTTACTTAACAGAAAGTTGCATTCAGGTTAGAGGAGATTCAGTCATATAAGGATAAATATCGGAACGCTTCTTGCTTTATGTGAGGAACACCTTCAAAGTGAATCAGATTTCCATTAGAATGCTCTCTGTGCTGTGGTCTTCGTCATTAGCCTAATTAAAACATCCTCCTGAACCCACTATGATCCTTTTGCCTGTGCAAGAAAAGGAACTTTGGTGCAGCCTTGGCTAAAATACATATTTACCTTTCAGTGGTAAAGGTCTTTTACAACCTAGATGTTTCTATGATTCTATGCTATTCATGTTGACCTGGCGTGAAGTCAAGTCATTACATTGTTTATGGAACAGAGAGACTGTCTCTTGTTCTTGCCTCACTTCTCTAACCATTTCAAGCCTCACTCACAACTCTCTGCCACAACATTTTTTCCTCAATTCACAACCTCCCCCCTGGCATTTTCTTCCCTTTTAAGTCCAGCTGCCATCTCACCCTGACTGCTTTCTCAGGTGTGCATCAGCAGTTTCCTTGAGCTGATCCAGTTTACTAATCCACTATCCTGTCAAGGAAGGAGATGTTTTAAATTTTTCCTATGGGTAAGATCCAGAGATATGGAAAATCTTTATCTGCAGGTGTTACAGCTATCTTTATGAACATCTCTAAATCATCTCATCTAGCTGACCTTCAAGAGTTTTATAGGAAGTAAAGGAAACACTTTTTACTTTATTTTTGATAAACATTGCATTATGTTATCTTTCACATGAAATTAACAGCAATATTTCAATTAAAAAATACTAACTAAAGCAAAATCACAACATATCTATGGTGAAATTTTATTTTTATTGAAGAAGCATTAATACTTTTTGAAAGTGATGAATGACCATTTAATCTGTCCATTTTTACATATAATATTAAAAATCTGGTACCCTTATGCTTCAGTTTTTATAGTAAACTGGATAATCCTGCAGAATACTGTTTATTGGAGTGATTCATGTTAGCAAGATATCCTGCTCTCCATGGGCAAACATGGTTGATCAGCTTGTCACCGGTATAGCTAGTTATGTATGTATGTGGCTAATCAGTTTATAAGTGCTGTCTACTATTAATAATTTATTTGTTCTTAAGTTACATCCACTGATGTCTTTCCTTCAAGGCTCCTTCAGCAGTACTGAGGACAGATATAGCAAATATATAGCTGATGCTTATTTATAAAGAATTTTCCCTATCCATTCCGCTTGCCCCATGAAACTTCTCTCTTATGACCTCAACATTTCACTCAGTCAAGTCCTATAAAATTCTCTTTGTGGGAAGTACTTTTTATGAGAGAATATAGGATCATTTTCCTTGGGTTTTGGCCATTGTCTTCACAACTGCTGTGGTAGATTTGGTTGCACAGATGTTGCATTTTGAGCTGAAAATTTTTCATGGCAGTTATGTAAGGCTGCCTTAATCATAACAAGCTTCCTCAGCTGTCCCTTGGCTGTGACCTATGACATCTTCACTCCCTTACTTCTAAACCCATTTCCTTATAGAACCCAGCAGATCTTGTCTGTGATAAATTGTTATTCTGGGTTGCAGCTGGAGATCTCATCATATGTGCAGTGTATTCTGGGGCTTATTCATTAATCCAAAATAGTGGCCACAGGCAAATCCCTACATACACTCTTCAAGTTTTAGAGTTCAGTTGTGATGAAAACTGGCCTAGTAAAATTGGCTATGAGTAGGATCCATCTTCACACCTCTGTAAGCAGTGTGTGACTGTACTGCAGGGAGCTGTCATTAGGTAATATCTAGCTACATACTTATACAGAAGTACATAGAGTATGGGATGATTACGAATGCAAAATCCTAAGTGCATGTTACTCAGATTTCTTGATTTTAACATTTGTATAATTTTACCTTCAAATAAGCTGTTGTGTTAAGAGCTCAAAATTGTAATCTCTTTGTGTGTTGTACATAGCCAACTGTCTCTTCTGTATTTTAAGTGATTGTATACTGATCTGGGCTGAAGAAGCATCAAATCCATCTTGACATGCAAAGTGATGGAATGAGTACTTGTGGCACAGAGAAGGTTTCTTCTTTGTCAAGGGCTATATTAGTTAGTAAAAGATGGTCATGAATACAATGTGGTGACCACAGTTTGACTGCCACAAGTGTCACTTGGGGTCAATTCTAAACCAGAGTTTCACATGAGGGTGTTGTTGAGGTAGGGCAAAGCCACATCTAGGAAAATCAGCGAAAATGTATAAGCTGGAGCTGATGAGTTGCTACCACAGGCCCTGGAGCTGTAATTTGGACAGTCCAAAAACATGGTTGACACCCAGAGATCAAAACATTAGACATCATACTGAAAGGATTAACCTATACAGATTTTGGATGAAAGCTTTAGAGGAAATAAAAGACAGAAATTTCAGGAGACAGCAGATATATTTCTCAATAATGCTCTTACTAATCTTTTCAAGTACAAACAAAGATTAGTCAGTAGGTTAATTTTTCTTGTCAAGACTTCCTCCAACTTTTTGACATATTACAAAAAGTTTTAAGGAAAACCACTTTTTTAGTACTCTGCCATCAACAAAATGTTTCTATCCAGAAATACAAAATAATGTAATATGTTTCTGAAAGTGACAAGGAACAACCTTCTGAGTATTTGTAGTTGGTGATAATATTGATTTATCTGAGAATGTAGTGCAAATGTTTGTCATTTGTGGTTCACTCTTCAAGATGCAAGAAAACCCCAGCACCTGTGGAGTTAGTGGTGCATGAAGTCATAAAAGGCATACTCCTTGGGTCATGAGGTTGGCAATTTATAAATAAGCTCCTAATATCCATGGGACACCAATGGTGTGAAATATTTCTAGAGTTTTCTATGTTTCACAGGTTTTATTTTCTCTGTTTGCTCAAGTCTAGGACTGCAGCTCAAGAGAAGACAGCCTGTATACAGTATATACACACTGCTGAGACCTCAGCACCTTGCAGGATTAATCCCTATCTCAAAAACTGTCTGCTCTAGTTTGATAGAACAGATTATGGTAAGAGTATTTAAACTGCCTCCAAACTACTGAAATAATAAAAGGGAAAACACAGAAATATTAAATATAGTAGTAAATCAGATCACTTTCTAATTTTGTATTTTTTAATAAAAAATTATTAAAGAAGCAATAATTACTTTTCATTATTAAGCTGGATTAAAATGGAAGTTTCTGAGTAATTTTAATGTAAAGAGACTGCTCAAAAATATTCAAACTTTAAAAAAATGCCAATGCTCACAGCAAAACTAGTCACAGATTTATTTTTTTTTAAACGTACCTTTGTCCCTGGTATATTTTCTTTTTTTATCTTTTTTTTTAATCTTTTTTTTAATCTTTTTTATTTCATCTTTTATATCCCTGAAAATCTTTTCATTTGATTTCTCTACTGGAAGTGAAGAGAGTTGAATTAAATGTGAACAGGAGGTTATAGCCATGCTATCTATTTATATTGTGGTTTTTGAGAATTTTTGAGAAATGTCCTTTCTATGCTTCCAGTTTTGTTCATGTTCATCTCTCTAAGAGTTAATTAGAATATTAATACACTTGAAAATTGGATAGAAGATTCCTAGAGGAGAGTGTGGTGGCTGGCATAGGGTATGATGGTTTTATCTTTGCTTTTATGATTTAATTTTTAAGTGTCCTGCTGATATTCAGACTGTTGATGTACAAACATTCTGCTCTTCTCTGCTTCATTAAAACAGTGGAGAGTAAGTAGTCTACAATAAACATTTTCATTAAATTATGCAAAGGCAAAATAGAATATCTACATTACACTAACACAATATATTGCCAGATGATCACACAGGGATTGTGGCTGTGGCCTTCGGGAGAAACCCACAACTATCTATAGTAAGTTCTTTCAGCTCAATTTTTTGCATTAATGCTTATTTTGTTGTTCTGAATGAGTGAGACTGGCATAAAGTACTGGAAGTATATAGCATAAATACTGAGTTGTTTCAGTTGTTCACATACATATACAAGGGCTATCAATACTGTACCTGGTCCAAAACAAAGACAGAAATTTTAAATCTCTGTGATTCTGATTGAATGAAACACTTGAACACACAAATAATAATATTTCTATGTGAGGAAGTCCCAAGGTAATGACACCATTAAGATACAACTGCTCATTTGACTTTCCTTGAAATGAGAGAGTGCTGGAATATGGTAAAGGCTTCCAATCTCTAAAATTCTGCCTTACCACAACAGTGGACACATGTATAAAAGTAGAACATAAAGCTTCCTTGGATTCAGGTACCCAAAAACTTTAAAATGTGTCAAAAACCATGTATTGCCTGCCTATTGTGTCGTTCCAGGGAGAGGTGCTACTCGGAGAAACTTAGAGTCACGTCCTGATTTGAATGATACCACTCAAAGGGTTTTTTCCTGTGCTACTGGGAAAGTCTCCTTCTTTCCACTGATTTTAGCTGTGCTCACTTCACCTTTCATTCCACTGACAGCCAGCCTAGTATTATCTAGAAAAAAAAAGTGCCCAGCCAAAACTCCATACCATGTGTAAATGAAAGTGTTTGCATGTCTGCAGAACCAGGATCAAGAAAATTTGTGAAGCATGTTGTTAAAGCTATTCCTGAAATAGTATCTATACTGGGAGCCGCAGTACATTTTGAGTTTCCAGTTCCTCCTTCAGCATTCCTCTGAAATAATTACAAGGAAATGAAGCAGCAATCAATAACTATGAATATCAGTAGCTGTGGAATGCACCACGTTCTATGCATGCTTTAATGAAAACACATGAAGATTAGGAATGGATAATTTATACATTTTTGTGGTTTCTTCTAAGACTCCTGATCGATGTGAACTGGAATTTAGTAGTTCTTCATGTGGCCTCCATGTGCCTGCACCTGGAGTGCTTGAAGAGCTTAGAATTTAATTGACCAAGATAATATTTAAAATGTAAATAGACATAAATGCAGAATGATTTCTTAAGTTTTATAAAGTGTATGATTGGCACAGTTTGTTTTGTCTCAGTATTATTACGTGTGATACCAAATTACAGTGGAGAGTGCTATTTTGGAAAATAGGTATAGATAGGTGCTGAGTGCATTGCTCTGAAGTCTGGTCATAATACTGTAAATCTTTTTACTCAGTTAACTTTTTCACTAGATTATTAGAATCTTTACAGCATCAGAGTATACCCCACAGCTGATAAAGTTTTCTTTGCCAACAGTAACCTAGATCTGCTGTCACAGAAAAGCCACACTCATATTAGTCCAAAGTTCAAAATAAGATGTAGCCCACATATAAAAATTGCTTATATAGTTTTGAAATAAATTAATGCAAATTGGCATCTTAGAGATGTTACCTTTTTCTTGCACCTGTGAAATACTGTTCTGATTTTAAATTTATTGCCTCTGAACTGTGTCACATGTTAGATGAAGGAGAGATTTAGACATGGTTGGTGCAGTTGTAAATTGATGTGTCATGCAATCTGTGTGACTACAGGTTGGTCATACCCATTAATTTTCCTTCAAAATTTCATCTTTTAATGCAGGAAATATGGTTTGACTTTAGATTTTGTTTGTAGCTAGTAGCAATTAATCCTCTAGATTAAGTTTTGGGGGATTTGCTTGGGTTTTTTCCTTTCCTTTTTTTATATGGTTTGCTATGTAATTGCTGTTAAAGGCAAAACTTCTTCTGTTACACCTACCAGTTTCTCCTCTGGGTTGGCAGCATTGTAAATTATTAAATAGAATTACAGACAGTGTCATGATAAGCTTTAATGTGACAATGAAGTGAGAGCATTGATCTTATGTAATTTGAGTCAGAAAAATCTGAACAGGTAAACTGTTCGTAACTTCTTACAGCTGAATAGGAACATAAGTAATATTGGTAACAGAAAAAAGGCCATCTGGTCCAGCTTGCCTGAGTTTGTTTGCCTGGTTGATCATAATCTCAACCACCTGCTTTTCCACTGAGCTCTACTTCACCAGCCCAATCTAATTCCAGAAACAAATGTATCTGTCTCTTGTACACCTTTATAAATCTTTCCTTATAACTTTGAATATTCAGACCTTATGTATTCTTATGGCACAGAAGATCCTCAAAGTCTCAGAAGAGATCAGAGCTGGTAGGTTTTGTATGCTTAATAAATGCACAGAAACAAGTGCTTCTGATCTAAGGGTTTGTAGTCTAATTTCAGAGGAAATATGTGGATGATTAGAAGCCTATTGTAATAGAATTTGATGAACATCTATGTGATGATATGATTGCCCTAGCCAGTTGCAAAATGCAGATGTTGGTTTTGCTTTTAGATTTGGAAACAGACACCTGTACTATTTATAATCTGTACTGACATTCTGTCAAAACATTTATTATTATTATATCCAAAGTTTATCAAGACAATACTGTATTTCTTGTAATGTTGGTGGAGAAATAAGAGAATTTAATTCTCTTAACCTACAGTTCTTTTTTTGACTAGTAGCGGAGGAAGTAAACAACAGACCTGCGAAGTAAAATCTTCTTTCTATAAACTGAAGAAGAATGAAATTTACTATTCTGACCATGTCTTTCAATTTCCACTTGCTTTATCAGACATGTTTCTTCTCTGTGGCAGTGGTTTAATGATTGGGAATATTATTGAAGTGGGATTAAAATTCACTAATAAATGATAAACAATCACTTAAAAGTTTTGATCTGTTTCTGAAAGATCATGTCCATCTTTATAACCTTCAAGTTTTTTATAAACATATGTGAATTTACTGTTCTGTTGTAGTTCAGCATCTCTAAGTTAGGTTTGTCTGTGTTTCTACATTTCTACGATGTCCCTCTCCCCTCACCTTTTTTTTTTTTTTTTTTTTTTTTTTTTTTTTTTTTTTTTTTTTTTTTTTTTTTTAATAATTCTTCTTTTGCCCTGTTTTCCTCTGCCTGGAGGTGAAATAAAGAAGGTTCCTGAGCTATAGCCACTGTCTCAGATGTTGTGATATTGGAACCTGCCAGTTGTACAGATTTGATTATCTAGGTCCTTATTCCCTAGTGTAAGCTTCTAGCAATTCCTCCGGAGTTTGGGCTAAAGCATATTCTTATCCTCGACTGGCGCAGCTGTGCTCTTCTTCTCTCTGGCCACTGTTCTGTTGCCACTGAATGTCTCTTGGCTGGGAAGCTGAAAAAAAATAAATTTATCCATTGGTGGGGTCTTCTATCAAAGACTAATTTAGTGGTGAGATGAATATGGGGTAGTCCTTACTTTTGAGATTTGAAAGCTCCCATGCTGGGTATAGAGATAATGGGTACTGGAGTGCATATAAAATATCCTATGAAATTACACATAAATGTGTACTGTTCAGTATGTCTTAACACACTGTAAAACTTTGTACTTACAAGTATGTTTTCCATAAAAAAATCAACACTTTTCAGATAAAGAGAAAAATTCTCTGTTTCCCTTTTTTCCCCTGCTAATAGTAGGTGGAGATTGGCTGTGGAGTAATAGGACTTTTTTGGTAGACTATAGTTGAGTTTGGCTCAGTCTGTCTAAAAAAGCTAACAGCACACTCATTTTGGGTCAGCTCTTTTGTCTAGCAATGGATTTTAACCAGATATCTCAAAGCAGCAAAACCCCTTCTATTTTTATAATGAAAATGAAATACACTACCCTTGCCAGATAATAATCACACTATATAGAGTAGAGGAGCCTATTTTTCTTAAGGCAGATCTGTTTTCTATATACAACTTCAGTGGTTGAGTTAAGCCTGCAATCTAGTATCCTGCACTTCATAGCTTTAATGCTGACTTTTGTGTGATTGGAAAGCAGAAAGTACAACAGTTGCATCCTGCATTGAGCTTTCAGTCTTAGCTTGTTCTGTAGCTTAGAGCAAACAGATAAAGGGTAAAAAATTAATTAATTTACACTGGGATGTGTAAAAATGGCACAGCTAATCAGCTAAAAAGAATGTCTTTCCATACTGTCTATTTTCTGTCTCTGAAATCCTTTCCTTTCTCTTAGCTCTGGTACTAATTATCCAGCCACTAGCTATTGGCCTTTAAAGTCAAAAATGCAACATCATTCAGGAGACATGTGGCTGCCAAACCCAGTGAGCATGTAGGAGGAGTGCCTTTACAGGTCAAGTGCTATAGCTGCTCTTTGACTAATCAGTCTGAATTAGCATCATAGGAGTCTGTTGGTATTCCTGCTCCCCCGCGCCTCCGGCTTCATCTATTAGCTGCTGGTGTTGCCAGCCATTGTTTTGCACTCCCAGACCTGCAATCTGTTTCAGTGCTTGCTGGTAGTGCAGGAGCACCTCCAGCTCTCCAAACTTAGTACCACAACTTAAGGCACACGTTGAAATGGACTCCGTACCTGAAACTTCACTCTGTGTGGTTTCACCTGTTTTCAACTAGCAATCATTTATCAGTATTTTAGGGAAAGAGGAAATGTAATATAAAGTTACTCCTCTTACTGATATTTGAATACTGATACTCCTCCTCTGATATTTGGAGTTCAAGAATTAGCACTAGTAGCAAGGGGCACTCTTTCTTAAAGGCTGTTTCATGCCTTTTGGCTAAATGCAAGCATACTGCCAGTATCCGTGTGGATGGCTCCAATGTTAAGACCTATTTGTGTAGTCCCAATTTAGGCTCACGACTGTTCTCTGCTGAAGAGACAGGACAGGGAGTGATGGGAGACAAAACCTTGAAGATAATATTCTGTTGCTAGAGGCATCCTCTAGATAATCCCAGCTGACACACTTAGGGGTGTGCTCTACCAGGTAGATCCCAGCTTGGTGGAGTATGGAGGCAAACTTGTACATTTCTTCCTCACATTTAAGTTGAGGCTGCCTGCTTTGACAATTGACTATGTTCTGTTCTCTTTATCTAATCTGTCTAAATGGCTTCCATGTCCTTCTTGTTAGAATGATAAATGAAAAAGGCTATTAAAGTTTTAGCATGCTTAATAGAGTCCAGAGCATCCATAACAGATGGAGCCATAAATAATTACTTGATGGACACAGAGGATCTGTGGTCAACTATATGCTCTTAGGAATGGGAGCATAAAATAAGTACTGACAACACTGGTCCAAATGTAGTTTGTGGAAGTGCAGGTCCTTTTCACACACATCACATATGCTAGAAATGAACTGAATGGCTACCAAATTCAATGGATCTGCCACTGTTTAGTAAGCACAACACTTTCCCAGTATTTCCATGTGCTACTATAGATTTTTTTGCAAATCAAGTCTGCATTTCCACACATCTATCATTCAGGAACCTGGCTTAATAAGTCATTTAAAACACTTTGGAAGAGAAAAATGGGTAGCCAATTCCTCTTTTATACCAGAATAAATTGACTTATCAGTGTTAATTCTTACTGTATCTAGTTTGAAAAAAAATGACTAACCAAATAAATGAATGCAGGCATTCAGTCTAAAAGGTAAAAGATACATGAATGGGCTGTGGATATTTCCTTTGAATTGTTTATGCTTTTAGTTTGAAAAACATGAAATCATTTCAGTTTATCTTTTTCTTTTTTTTTTTTCTTTTTTTCACCCTTGTATGTGTATTTCCCTACGATTTTTTGAATGTATTGTTCTGAGGGGTAAAAAAGTAAGATTAATGTGTCTGAGTTACTATCAGTTATTGTTTTCTTCCTAATATCCTCCAGCTTTATGTTGCTTTAACGTATGCACATTCAGAGTTTTGAACATTGTGGGAAAAGGTTCCACTGGTATCCATTCTTGCCATTAAACTGCTTCCCTTCTGAATATTGCCTGCCAAAGTATGTGGTATCCTGCAGAGCAAGAGGATGAGGACATAGATTGCAATGAAGCTGAACAGTTTGCACTTCCTAACAGTGACACCAGACATCAATCTTTTGTAAAGACAGCCCAAAATACAGGAGAAGGAGAGCTCTCACCCCCACTCCCCCACACAAAAAAAAACAAAAGGAGAATTATCTTCTCTTTTTATTCCCCATTTCATTTCAGCAATTTCCTTCTAAGATCCTCCAAGATGAATATGTTCTCAAATTGCATAAGCTGACATTTCAATGGCTGAGACTCTTTTGGGGAAAGAAAAAAAAATGGATAGAATTAAAGTAAAAATTGGTTTTTAGGTTTTTTGAAGTAACTTTTTTTTTTTTTCATTTTAAGATTTTTTTTAAATTTAGTCTCAGTTTTCTTTTTATCATAAGGCCAATGCATATAGTGCTAATTTTGTCACAGTTACTGCGTTTCACATGTTTATACCACAGTTTGACCTCAGTATTCACTAACACTGAGTTATAATACACAGGTTGGCAAGTGCTCAGAACTAAAGATTGCCTGTGCTGTAATTGGCCATACTGTGAGAAGCCTGAGTCAAGTCTGCAGCTTGTATAAAGTAGCACAGACCTATAGGAGTCATTCTGAACCAGGTGCTGGGGATCTTTGTTATGCAGAAATTTGTTACAGCTTTTATTCTAATATATAAATGTATCTTCACCAACATGTTGATTTAGAGTTGTGAAATTAATGAGCCATATTCTCCTCTTTGTAGTAAAAAAGGTGCAGAAAGAGCAAAGTGCTGCAAATAGTTTCTACATTAATGAATTTCAGAAGTTAAAATATGGTGTGTCACTCAGGAGGCTATGAGATGTAAGGTGGATAAACCTTTCTATAACCAGGAGGAACTCTCACTAAAGAAAGGGTATTTGAAAAAACTTGAGGCCAATATTCGTGGGAGATGCTTGTCAGGACTTGGGACTGGGTTCACAAGGAGGATTTTATTCTATGGTCTGGTTATCCTTGAATCTGCCATGGCACCTTTTTTTTTTTTTTTTTTTTTTTTTTTAACAAAACAGAGTTGTTTT
>VZUI01068015.1:0-10492 GCA_013401135.1 Cettia cetti | reverse complement strand
CTGCCCTGCCCTGCCCTGCCCTGCCCTGCCCTGCCCTGCCCTGCCCTGCCCTGCCCTGCCCTGCCCTGCCCTGCCTGGAGGACACCACAGTTAGTGAGGGTTTTTTAGGAAGAACAAATGCCAAACAGGCAGTGAGAGGCTGCTAGAGAGGTGCTGCTTGTTGACACCTCGTCCCTCGGCCATTTGGGTTTTGGATGCTGCTCTGGGACAGGTTCCCTCATTTCACTCCACCTGGGATGTGCCTGGAAATAACCCTGGAGCTTTCCTGCATCCTCCTTCTCAGTGAGCGCACTGAGACAGCAGTAGGTTCAGTTCTCTCCATGCCCTGGGTCCTATTCCTACAGGAATAATGGGTTTGCTCCTGCTGGAGGCCATCCCGGAGCAAGGGAGAGAGGAAATCCAGGCCAGGAGCTGCCATTTGTTGACACCCTCCCCTGCACTGATCCCCACACTGGTGGATCATGGAATGGCTGCCAGGAGGAATGGCACAGCTGGGGGAGGGATTGAAAACATTTGGGTTAAAAAATGAAACAAGGGATCAAAGGAAGCAGAAAATTGGATGTATAACGGAAAGGAACAACGTGACACCACCCTGGATGGATACAACCCTGTTAACCCTTATCAATAATGGATGGCCAAGAACATGGATTTTCTATTATTCTGATGAGACCAGCTCTGTTGCTGATATGTTCCTTGGCACTAAAAATTACTCATGCATTAAAAATCACTAAAATACTTTTTTCATCCCTTTTAGAGACAGGCCCTCTGCATTTCCCTCTCCCCTCATCCCACTGAAGCATCCCAGAGTGGCTGAATTTTCAGGCAAATGTGCTCGAAAGACAACCTGGAGAAAGCCTTGAGTGTTCCTGGCAAGGGGAGGCTCCTCTCCAGCCAGCTCTGAGGCACCTGAGAACTCATCCAGTGTCACTCCTGCCATGGCAGGGACCCCTCCCACTGCCCCAGGCTGCTCCAGCCCCAATGTCCAGCCTGGCCTTGGGCACTGCCAGGGATCCAGGGGCAGCCACAGCTGCTCTGGCAATTCCAGCTCAGCCCCTGCGCACCCTGCTTGGGAACAATTCCTGCCCAATCTCCCATCCAGCCCTGCCCTCTGGCAGTGGGAAGCCATTCCCTGCTTGGTCACTATGATAGTGGAGAAATGGCCATCCCTAAAGACCCAGGGAGGGAGAACTCCAGGAATCCTACACACAAAAAAATGCATCAACAAAGCCTGAAACAAAAAATTTCACCTCCAGTGGGAGTGGAGGAGCCCCAGTGCTCAAGATTCATGGCTGTGACCAAGCTGCACAACTCCCTCCTGGAGGAGCCAGGATGGGCCTGGGACATGCTCTGGGAGCTGGGACTGGCCCCATTCCACCTCTGGATCTAAGGGTGTCCATCCAGAGCTAACGGAGCACCAGGATCTGCCAGGCTCTGTGAAATCCCAGCCATGCACAGCCTGTGTGGAAATAAATCAATGCTGAGGCAGTTTTGCCACCTTCCAAAGGCTAATTTTGGTTGGGTTTTCTGTCAGGAGTGTAACCACTTGAATTTATGCAGATTATGCACTACTGCCAGGTGTTTATTTTATATGGTTCTCTTCCCCCGTCCTACACCATGGAAGAAAAATTGGGCAATATTTGTTAATGAGGCAAGCGGGATCTTTCCAGGCCCCTTTAACTTACTCGGAATAAAAAATATATTTTAAAAGTTGCTGACCCTTTAAACCTCAACTGTTAGCTTATCTTGGGGACACGTTTCTTAGTCAGCAAAAGGCCTTTCCTGCAGGAGTTATTTGTAATTCATTAGCACCAGAGTAATGGCCACACTCTTAAATAATTCCTGGGCTTATAAAAGACCATCTGGCACATGTGCTAAGAGCCCTACACTCCTCTGGTGTAAATCAGGAGAGATCCATGGAGTTGAAGGGGTTCTGGAGGCTTTACACCCTCCTGCCAGGCTCACCCAGAGCTCCTCTCCAAGGCCTTGTGTTCCCAGTTTTATGGAATCAGCTTCTCCATCCCACCAGCTCATGGCAAAAGCTCTGGCTGGGGCAGCAGGAATGTCCTGGGCTCGGGGCAGGTGCAGCTCCTTGGGCTGTATTTCTGTATTATCCTGGTTCTGTGTCCCAACAAATGCCAGGTCCTCTGTGCTGAGCCATAAAACCCGACAGGAAATTCCTAGTGTAAGAGGGAGGAAGGAAAAGCCTAGATCTTGAAGTCACTCTGACTTGAGCTTAAGGTTTTTGCTTAAGCACAGGGATGGATTTACATCTGGTAAAGGAGATTTGCTGGGGTTATATCTCACTCCCCCCTCCCCCCTTAAAAAAAAAAATGCAGCAAGAGGCAAGAGGAAGATTTGCAGGACACAGGCAGGAAATGCAAAGTTCTTGTAATCAACCCAAATAAAAAATATTTCCCATTCACAGATCCTGCCTTGAAGATTTCAAAACTGCTTTGGAGCCCCTTGGACTTAATAAGGGGCAGATCCAAGTAGCCAAAGGGATGGACCCAAAGCAGCCAGCAGCAGCCAGCGTGTGGGAACAACTCCTTCCCCTACCCTGTGATGCCAAACCACCCCAAAAGCCTTCACAGGAACAAATGCCACCAAACTCCTCCTGGCTTCAGCCTCGGGCTCGTTGTTCACCAGCTGCTTTGGGAAGGTAAGAACAGTCCTTATGTTCCTGGGGCTTCTCCATTTCCACTGGAGACTCTGTGGAGCTGGGGCCCAGGAAAAGCAAATGTCCTTTGCCTTTCAGCAAAGCAGTGTGAGATTTCATCAGGGCTTTTGTTTGTAACCAAATCCCAGCGACAGCAAGAGCTTGGTGCCCTGGAAACTCAGCAAGGACAGCACATTATGGCCCCAGCCTTTGGTACAATTTTCACTTTTTTTTTTTTTTTTTTTTTTTTTTTTTTTTTTTTTTTTTTTTTTTTTTTTTTTAACAGGCATCTGATTCCCAACTCCCCGTTTGTTTAATGTGCCTCCAGCCCGCCTCCAGGATCAAAGCACCATCACAGCTCTGGGTGATTTGTGTGCTCCCCAAAACACTGACCCACACATCTCCCCCGGTGAAACAAAGGCTTCCAAATAAATCAGTTCAAATCAGATTTTTGGTCTGAATCCAGCTCTGGAGGAGCCAACCCCATCCCCAGCTGTTTAACAGCTGACAGCCCTGCAATGGCAGCTCAGTGTTCCCAGCAGTGGCTCACAGGCTTTTGGAGCTGTTAATTTTCCTTCACCGTGGTGCAGAGACAGCAGCTCCTGGACTTTCGGTTCCTGCTGGGTCTCAGCATTCCCTGGAGGGCCAGACTGCTTCATCCAGGAACAATCACCACCCCAGGCTGGCTGAACTCCCTCCCTGGTTCCAGGCAGCACTGGAGGACTCCCACCTTCAGAGTTTTCAGAACTATTTTTGGGAAAGCATTTTCTCTTTCAGTCCTGTGCTTACTTGAAATTTTTCAGACTCAGAAAATGCTCAGGATGAACTGGAGCCCCTGCAGACTGTTCTGCACAGCTGAGTGCTGAACTGGCCTCATCTGGCACTTGTAACACCCTTGGCCCTCTCCTGCTGCCCAGATCCAGCCCTGAGCAGCCCCATTCCCAAACCAAGTCTCTGCCATGGCCCCAGGTGATGGCATCTCCCATGGATGGGCACATCCAGGCAGCCCTTGGGCTCAGGACGAGGCACCTCGAGGTGGGGCAGGGCCCTGAGAAAGAATTTGGGGAAGGAAGGCAATGGCAGAGGGAAGAAAGAAAGAAGAAACACAGATGAAACTCTGAATTTCTGCGACACCAAGTTTGAGTGGATTCGGACCCAAATTAATAATTGTTAATGGCAATAATGAACGGCTAAGAGTAGGAACAGGGCACATGGAAGGGGAGCAGAAAGCAAAACCAGGGAGTTGAGCAGCAGGAAGAAGACAAAGCCCTGGCAGATGCTGTTGTCAGTGGCAATAAAGGCTCTCAGCCCTGGTGATTTATCAGGGCTCTCTCTCTGCTGTCTCCGTGGCGTTTGAAGATGTTGGTATTTGCAGAAAGTGCAGTGTAGCCTCTGGATAAGGGAGAAGAATGAATCCATCACAGCTTCCCCGTTGGCACCTGACAACCCCAAGCCATAAAACCAGGGGCAGGCAGCTTTTCCCAGGGGGCAGGGGTGCAGGGATGGGTCACTCCTGCCTGGGGCCATCGAGCCAGCTTATCAGCAGGGTGCCAGCCATGCACAGCTCCCTGCCCCACAGAAATTAAACTCCCATTCTCCTTGCAGTTCCTGTCTGGGCCGCTCCTGCCTCCAGGCTGGCCTAGGCTCCATCCAGCCAGGCTTTCCCAGGACACGGTGCCTGCTCTGCCTCTTCAGCTGGCTCCCACTTGGGCAGGGGCTCAGCTCTCCCACCCAGCCCTGCTTCACACAAATCCCAGGTTCCCACACAAGATCCCTTCACACAGAGGTGAAAAGATCACTTGGCCATGGGACTGCAAAGCTAAAGGTGCAGAGGAAGCTCTGAGAGCAGCAGGAAAGGACTCCAGAGGATCATTCCATCTGTGTCACCCAGGATGAAAACCTGGCTGAGTTACACAGAATGCTTCATTTCAGGCTGCTCATGATGCACCTCCCTGTGTACAAACAGCTCCAAACACAGAATCCCACCAAAAGGCCTCTTACAATTGTCCTCTCATCATTTCGAGGCTTATACAGCAACAATGAGAACAGAAATAGGCAGCAGTGAAACTGTTCTGGTTTTATGCCCTGCCCAGCTCAGTTTCTGGCCTTCTCTAAGGTTCTGTGTCTCATTGGAGCATTCCTTTGATCCCCTACAGAAGCTGTGCTGGACTGGGGCTCGCGGCTCTCCCTAGCCTGCGAAATTCCAGTGTGTCCAGTGGGTTTGGTGGGGTTGGAAAGGAATACAAAAGCCCCATGTAAGAGGTGTGCATGTTTGCCAGCTTTATTCCTGCAGCTCTCCTGCTCCTCGCTTCCCTGTATTTCATGCAAACCTTTCAGAATGACAGACAGTGAAAAAAAGGAAACTGCAGATGGAAGTGTGAAATTTTGCACTTTGGGGCCGTAATGAATCTTGCCTGGCTTCCCACTCCCTGCAATATCCTTGCTGGAAAGTGCAAAGACCTTAATTTTCCCTGCACACAACTTAAAATGTCTCAGCTCCTGGTTGAAATGTCAGGGCTCCATCACGTCCCTAATCCAGAACAAAACCTGAGGGCAGCCAATGCATCTCTGTTTGCTGTGCTGGGAATAGCTGGGCTGCCCAGGCAGCTCCTGTTTGGGAGCTGATCCCTGCAGTGCCTGAGAGGGAGCAGCATGATCCCATGGAGAGATGGGATGCAACTGAGCCAGCCCAGAACCAGCACTGACCTCTGGGACAGGGACAGCACCCAGAGCATGGCTGGAGCTGGGCCAAGGCAGGCTCAGGCTGGAGATCAGGGCAAGGTTCTTCCCCCAGAGGGTGCTGGCACTGCCCAGGCTCCCCGAGGCTGCCAGAGCTCCAGGAGCTGCCAGGGATGCCCCGGCTGGAATTGTTGGGGGTCTGTTGGACTGGATCTTCCTGGTGGGTCCCTTCCAGCTCAGGACATTCTGGGATTCTAAGTGAACACAAACTCCTCTTTTGGAGGAACACTCCACATTCTTCTCAGAAGAGGGGGAAAAATTATAATAATGCAGCATTTTTCTGATGAGGTTTCCACAATGCTGGTAATTGTTTGTGCAGTAATGAACCACATTCTGGCTCAGGCAGTGTGGGCATGTAGAGGAGCAGCTGCACAGCCCCACGGCACCAGCCTGTGCTGGGGGGGCACACTGAGCTCAGCTTCGGGGACACCAGGGTGGAATGGTGGCTCCTTCTCTTCCCTGTGCTACTGCCTGTGAGTTTGAGGTTTTTTCCAAGCTCATCCTTGCAGGGATGGAAACATCGTGTCACACAAGCTCTGGTCCCTTCCTGCTGTCACACCAAACCCAAACAAATCCAGATGCCAAAACCCCACACCATAAAGCACCAAACCAAATGATCCAACCCCAAAAATCTCACACCACCAAACCCAAACAATCACGCAATCTTCCAAATAAAGAAGAACCTTAACCAAGGTGTTCAGAAGTCCTGAGAAATCTGGGATCCAGCCCCCGCTCTGCACATCCAGAGCTTGGGACAGACCAAAGCAGAACCAACTGGGAATGTGAGTGTCAGCACTCTGGACTAGTTCTGTTCTTCAGGAAGTGAGAGAAAAGATCTTCCAGAAGGAGGAAAATAAAGTGGAAATAAGGCCTTTCCCCCCCAACCTTTGCATTGTACCCACACATTTTACACTGACAGTGCTCTGCACATCAGAGCATGACCCCAGTCCTGTGTGAAATCACCTCTTTTAGCACCGAAAGCATTCATGGGGCCACTTCTCTCCCTGCTCTGTAATCAGCCCATTCCAAACCCTGCAGCAGATTTTGGGAAAGGTGCTGATTATTTACAGTACATGCAATTCAGATGTCACTGGATTATTAACCTTGGCTGGGGAGCCCTAAATGTCTCCATTAGCAGAGATGAGTTTGTTTCCTCCACTTCAGGCTAAAAAAGAGAGCAGAAACAGGGAAGATCAGGCAGTGCTCTGCTACCACCTTGCAACCAGAAAAGCCAAGGAAGGGAAGGGTTGGCAGCAGAATCTGTGCTATTCCAAGGGGTTGGAATATGTGAGCTCCAGTCCCAAAGGTGAGAGGTGCTCTGGAAGAACATGAGGAGAACAAGTCTCTGCTTTCAACTGGAAAATTCAGACTGAAGTTGAGGGCAAGCCCTGGAGCAGCCTGGAGTCCCCAGGCACCACCTCCTGCTGGTTCTCATCCCCCACAGCTCCAGGGGTGATCCCAGCCCTGCCAAATTCTTTTTGGCATTTTTGGGAAAGCAGCCCCTGCTCAGCCTCTCTCCATCATGTGGCAAACTGGAGGTTGGGCTGTGCTGGGACATGATGGGACACGATGCTGAACTGGTGATAAATCTGCTGCTCTGGAGGCAGGGGGGTGTGACATGTAGCTGTCACCCCGGGGTGTGGCACAGACCATCCCCCAGGGCTGTGACATGTAGCTGTCACCCCGGGGTGTGGCACAGACCATCCCCCGGGGCTGTGACATGGAGCTGTCACCCCAGGGTGTGGCACAGACCATGGCCAGGGGGGGACATATTGTCCCTTGCAGCAGGCCTGGCCAGAGTCAGCTGGGCTCCCTCAGCACAGACGGATTTCATGTCCCTTTGCCATTGCCTGAGCCATTGATTCCCATGGAAGAAGCACCAGACTGATTTCCAAGAGAGACCCTGGGCTGAGCTGAGGGAGCAGAGCTGTTTCCATCACCTCTGAGGATGGTTCTCAGAGGATTCCCATGGATCAGGGGGGCAGCCATCTGCTAGAACTGCCTCCAGGGCAGTGCTGGACAGGGGGGCACAGAGCCTGACCCCAGCCTCCAGTTCTGGGTGCCCTCAGGTGTGTGGAGGTGTTACAGAAACACCAATACCAGACTGACTCTGAAGAGAGCCCTTTCCAAGGCACTGGAAACAGCAGCACCCACCCTGTGGCATCACAGGGAGATTCCCCTTTGGCTTTGATCCTTTGCAGACACCTGCATTCACAATGAGAATGGAGGAAATGTGGAAGTGGGAGGCTGCTCTGAATGAAGCCTCCCCAAGATTTCCAGCTCTGCATGGGCTGTTTATTTTTGGGTTGTTTTGCAGAGCTAACCTAATACACAGGCCTGTTCTGGCACTGCTCCTCCATGGCTTTCCTGACAGTAATCCATCTTATCCCATGAGGAGCAGGAGGAAGAGCTGCTGTCATTACCAAGAAAGAGAAAATCAGCTGAAATTTTTCTCTGACTCTCAGGAAACTCAATTCGGCTCCAAACATGGTGAACAAAATGCCATCAGTGATTTTCCTTTTGTAATTACATTTGCAAAGGTTGACTGGCAAGGAATTAAAACATGGAAGCATTTAAAATATCAGTGAGTTCTGGCATCCAAAGTAACGTGACATTTATATGATAATTTGGCAATTAAATATGCAAGCAAGGATGCTTTTTCTTTTCAAACACAAAGGTACAACACATCCACAAAACCCTTTCCAGCATTTTACAGGTTCAACTTCCTGCTCCACTGGAAAAATATTATTTTCAATTGGGCAGGGGACACTTGCAACAGAGCAGCACCAGCAGTGCATCCCCCAAAGCACCCACAGGGACCTGGGATCACTCATGGACACAGGCAGGTTCTGTTCCCACCTGGGGGATCACTCCTGGCTCAAACCCAAGGTGAAATAAAATCTCTCTCCAAGTTGCATAAATGAGGCTGGGAAAGCAGGGGCTGTTCAGCCTGGAGAAGAAAAGGTTGTGTGGAGACCTGAGAGCCCCTTTCAGGATATGAAGGAGCTCCAGGGAATCCAAAGAGGGACTGTTCATCAGGAACTGGAGTGACAGGATGAGGAGAAATGAGGTCAAACTAAAAATGAGAAATTTAGGTGAGCTATTGGGAAGGGATTCCTGGCTGTGAGGGTGGGGAGAGGCTGGGCTGGAATTCCCAGAGCAGCTGTGGCTGCCCTGGATCCCTGGAAGTGCCAAGGCCAGGCTGGATGGGGCTTGGAGCACCCTGGGACAGGGGAAGATGTCCCTGACGATGGCAGGATATGGAATGAGATGATCTTTAAGGTCTCTTCCCACCCAAACAATTCCCTGATTCTATGGCTGGACAAGACCCCCAGAAGGAGGAGTTCAGCTTGTGCTGGGAAGGGATTGAGGTGAAGCAGTCAAAGGTTTCTCTCCACCCAGACACTGAGTGACCCCAACCCCATCACATCCTTCATGAGCATTTCAGCAGCTCCCTTCCTGAGCTGATGAATAATTTCGAGGACCTCAGCCATTATGAAATAATAAAGATTCTTTTTCTTGCAGAAATAATTGAGGCATCAGAGCTGAGAAATTGAGGTTGCCCTGAGCTCGGCCCCGTCCTCTGCTCCCACCAGACCCTGGGTCCTGCTTGGCTCCAGGGGACAGGGGGTGCTGGAGCCACAGGGCCCCCCTCAAGGGGCTGCTGACAGGGGGCAGGGGCATTTCAGAGCTGGCACTAAGGCTGTGGTGGCCCAGGCCTCTCTCAAGAGAGTCCAGGAGTGTAACTGGGATTTATGGTGGTCCTGGTGGCATCGCTCTGCTGGGAATGTGCTGCTGCCAGATTTGCACATCCATCAGCTCCCCATTAAAGGGAGAGGAACAGCCTCTCCTGGGTCCAGAGATGAGCAGACTCTGCTGCCAGGGCCTCCTCAAAATCACTGATGGGTACAAGAGTTCCTCCTCATGAATGGAAACCTCTCTCCTCTCTAAAGGTAAAAGTTCTGCTTCAAAACCCCACTGTTACCCTGGGGCTTGGTTTTGGCAGCACTGAGAGGTCTGGGGAAGCTTGAATTCAAAAGTGCCAGCAGCAACACATCCAGGTAAACCCTGCTGCTTCCAGCCCTCCCTGCTCCCATGGCTCCTCCCTATTGCTGTGCCCTCAGGCACCATACAAGTTTTGGCTCCAGGTGGATCCCAGTGGGTGAAAAGCTATGGCTGAGATCTGTCCTGTCATCTCCACACTGGTTATCCATGGGAGGAAAAGCCAACAGCAAAACAAGTCCCCTTTAACCCAGCAATGTTTTCCACCCACCCTTTCCCTCCCCTGACTTTTCTCCAGAGCAGAAGGGATACAACAGAGGTGTCACAGTTTTCTGTCTTCACACTCCTGTGCTGATAAATAAAATCAGCCTTGACCAGTACCTGATGAATAATGGCTCCTCCCAGGAGGAAAAATCCTGTTCATGGAGCATGTAGTCAGGATGAAAGTGATGTGGATTTAGAGCAGCTATACAAACACAATAAAATGTGGAAGGAGATCCTTTCTGCAGGGTTTTCATGAGCCACTCTGATGGCTGCAGCAGAAAGAGCTTCAAGTGACAGTGAATGGTGCTCCAGCCTGCCCTGCATGGGACTGGGAGTGCATTAGTTCACTGGGGGAGGATTCATTCACTGCAGCACCAGAAATGTGAGAAATGCCAGGCCCCCAAGTTAGAGAGCTCAAAATGAAACAAGCTCATCCTGCAATCAAAGAACAATGAAGACATTTGAAAGACTTTCCCCTGCCTAGGGACTGCCTGTAGGACTTAGGGACATTTAACACTGCTAAAGGAGGACTATATGGGTTTGCTGAGCACCGGGAAGTGTCATTTCACAAACACCTCGGGCCCAGTGTTTGGACTGAAGGTGACTAGGGAGAGCTTCCCCAGGCCCTGGACTGGACATCTGCAGAAGGCAAAGCTCTCCTCCATCCCCACCTTCCATCCCCTGGTGCCCCAGTTCCCACTCACGAGGGTCCAAGCCTGGCTAGCAGATCAACCTCGGAAGGAAACCGGGGCGAGGACAAAGGCAAAAGACAAAAGGCGCTCTCAGTTCCCCAGGAACAGTCCTGCTCTTTAATGCCGAACCTTCACCATG